>JAQIUQ010007237.1:0-17500 GCA_030378365.1 Hybognathus amarus | reverse complement strand
GAAGATGGATTCAAAGAGACCGGCTCATTCCAAACCCCAACGCAAACTCCACGTCAGACAAAGAAAATAAAACTTGTGTCTAGTGCCAGGCGTCGGAATAAGACGAGAGTCAACATCGGGAAGCTTTCAACAAATGGAGAGATCTCCGGTCGGCTCTAGGGCTCAAACGGAATCAAAGTAATAACTTATATTGTTCATGAACGTGTTTCCATAATAATACAATCATAAGTGGATACAGTACCCAGATAGCATGGTAATATTAATTCAATGTTGAGTTTTGATCCAAACCATCATTTTGGTTGAGATTGACATTTTAGTGTTTAAAGTGTGTTGGATCAGCATTGAAATGTTGATGAAAGCCAACAGCACACATGGGTGGAGACCGTACCATTGAACTAACGGTGATTTGTAGTTGATGAGCACAAGATCATTCAGGCATGCATCTCTGCAGAACACTAGTGGGTGTTTCTCAGTCAGTGGGGCGTTTAAACCACAATGGGCATTTTCAACCGCTTTACCCGATTTGCTCTAATCTACTGGGGGCTTGGTTTAGGGGTGGGCCTTCATGATTTTAGCATGTCTGTTGAAAAATGGTTCACTGCATAAGTATTGTATTTCAAATAAGATTAAGGAAGTTCATTTCAAGATCTTGCATAAAATATACCCAGTGAATGATACTGTTGCAAAATATATGGATGTTGACAGTTCTTGCTCATTTTGTGGGAATAAGGATGGAACGCTGATCCATTTATTTTTCCAATGTGAAAAAACCCAAAACTTCTGGAATAGGCTATATCTTCTTCACATTGGCAAGCACCTTGATTCTTCCAAATCCTTTCAATTAAAGGATATAATTTGTTACTATAAAGAAGATAAAGCTAGTACTTCAATTAGTTACACTGTTAATTTTTTTATTTTGTTTGGGAAAAATTTTATTCACAAGCAAAAATTCCCTAAATCGCAGCCTACTTTTCCACATTTCTTAATCGAAATTGATACATTTCTGAAGTCTCTAAGATTGATTAAAAACAAGAAAAGTGACAGATTCTTGAAATATTATGACGATATGTTTAATACCACTGATGCATAAGGTTTCCTCTGTATATGTCTTTTATTTTGTTTATTTTTATTATTTTTTATTTTGTTTTATTTTTAGGGGCCAAGAATCGAAGGTGCGGAGGCACCTATTGTATCTGTTCCGGTTCTTCTTCTTATTATTATTATTATTATTATTCTTCCGACTAGGCGTCTATGGCAGCCCATAGACCGGATTGCCGGAAAGTTGTTTTGGATTGACATTCTGATAGAGGACAGTCCCAACATTAAATACACCAATTTTGGTGTCTCTAACTTATTCCCTCTAGCGCCACCAACTGTCCAAAATTTCACTTTTATTATGCTAATAACTTTTGAACCGTAAGGCCTATCAACAAAATTCTTTTTTCCTCTTATTCCTGAGCTCATGCCGATTCGATCGCACCCTATGACGTCATTTTCCGTCATAAAAAATGGCCGCCATTTTGAATTGTCAAAAAAACCTACTTTTGCGAACTCGTCCTAGGCGGTTTGTCCGATTTTCCCCAAAATTGCACCGGATCATCTCCAGAGAGTGCTGACAAAAAGTTATGGAATTCAAGTTGATTCGATTAACCGTTTTCGATAAACGCACAAACTAATTTTACGTAGCGCTTGCGAAAACAGACGTGAGGCTGTATCTCCGCAACGCTTGATCCTATTCAGACCAAACTTGGTATGTGTCAACACAAGCATGACCTGAGGCTACATGCTGCGTTTCGGCGCAGCGCCACCTAGTGGTCCGGAGATATGAAAAATGGCTATTTTTGCTCATAACTTCTGAACGGTTTGTCCAAAAATCATAAACTTGGTCTTGTTAGATTCAGGGCGTCATGCCGAGTCGACTGATATCCAATTTTCCCAGATCGGCCATTTTGGCTGTCGGCCATTTTGAATTATGTGCTAAAATGCTGTATTTTTTGAACGCATGAACGAATTATTACGAAACTCGGTATGGGTCATCAGTATGATGCCCTGAAGGAGCCTGAGAAGTTTCGAAACAGCGCCACCTAGTGGTGACATTTTTTTTTCAAACGCTTATAACTTTGGGTGTGGTACACTTATTTTCACGAGAGTCATCTTTTTGAGGTCCTGAATCGTTGCCGAGTCCAACGATACCAAACATGTTGGGTTTCGATCTTACGGTTGGTGTAGCGTAGCGATTTAGCGCAAAAAAACATGTGGCGATATCTTCGAAACCGCTGTTCCGAATAGAAGACGAAACCACCGCCAGAAAAACGGAAACATAGGTCGATAGACTACAAGCTAATGCCAAAATGCGAAAATATTGATAGTAAGGGGTAGTAATATTCAAACAAAGTCATGTGTCGGTCATTTTTTTGTGTTTTTTCATATAAATGTTTATAACTCTGATGCAAATTGAGATATTTTCACCAAAATTGACACACATATGTATGGGCTCACTCTGAGGACACACAAAAAAAATTGTGGGACTGAGCCTCTTGGTGGCGCTATAATAGAACAAAACGTGAAATTCCCATTGACTTCAATACAGTTTTGTGAAATAAAATGCTATACTAAACAAATGCTTTGGTCTAACATTACGAAACTCAGTTTGTGCCATAAGCAGCATGCCCTGAAGGTATTCAAAAGATTTTGAGACAGCGCCACCTGTTGGTCAAAAGTTATAATTAATTTCCGAAAATGCTAATAACTTTTGAATAAATTTGCCTATTGCAATGAAACTGATCTTAATAGATTCCTTGGGTTATGCCGAAAACATAGATATCAGGTTTGCCATAATCAGCCAAACTTCCTGTCCACCATCTTTAGTTCTTTGAAAAACCTTCTTTTTCGAACTCCTCCTAGACGGTTTGTCCGATTTTCACGAAAATTGAATCGTATCATCTCCAGACTGTGCCGACTAAAAGTTATGGATTGCGTGACGATAGACAAAACCGTTTTCGTATACCACAGCATCAAAGTTGAGGCATGCTGCCAAAATGACTATTTGGGCTTTATCTCTGCAATGCCTTCACATTTTGACACCAAACTTTGTAGGTGTCATTGTCATCTCACTCTGATCACAACGTATCAATTTCATAACTGCGCCACCTATTTGTCGAAAGTGATAAAATATTAAATCATCTGAAAAGCTAATGTTTATGTGATTTTGTTTTAGTCATTTGCCCAAAGTTCTCTTAAAGTGCCATTAATTGCACCTTGCTGCAGTAGGTCTGCCACTCTTTGCCATTTTGGCATATGTTGCGGCTTCTTGCGCTTGGCCCCGGTAATGGCTGCTTGCAGCTATATTTTTATTTACTTTTATATATGTGAAGCTTTATACTTTATATAATTTGATTCATGTCGAAGTTTTATGTGTTCTGTGCTTTATACCTGCTTGTTATTTGATACATATTCAATAAAAAAAAAAAGCCGTATTTTTAACAAAGAGACACAGATAAACTGCAGACAGAGACAGTCAGACACAGAGAGACAGAGAGGCAGACACACACACACACACACACACACACACACAGAGACAGACAGGTACCTCTGAAGCCGGCTCTGGACTGTGATCCCTCGATAAGGCCAAATCCTGCAGTTCAGGTTCTGTTCTTTCTTCAGGGAGGAACCGTCCCACTGACCTCACTGTCCTGAAACACACACACACACACACACACACGATTACTGAACTGTCTAAACTTTGCATAGACTTTTATTCTATAATACTATAACCTAAGCCTAACAAACACTAACTAGGGGTGTAACGATACCCTAATGTCACGATTCGATATCACAATCCTGAACTCACGATACGATATTATTGCGATACTCCAAGACATGATAAAGGTTGACAAAAAATGTACTGTTGATTAAAATTTGGTGTTACATTATGGGTGTAAATGAGTAGGATTGGATTTGGTACTGGAAACCCAAAGCACAGGACAATAGAGACACCAGAATAACAATATTCATGATTCTGAAGCTGAAAATACTGAATTATCTTTTTGCTGTCTCTGACAATTATATATTTAAAATAATTTAGGCCACTTTTTACTGGTAACATGACATTAGGCATTATCAGGACCCACAAATATTCCCCCATTGCATTATTATACATTATATTCAACATTATATATTAAGTTCTGAGAGTAAAACTCAACATTTTTCTCACACAGTATTTTTAGATATTTGTGAAGAAAAACAAGACAAAAATACTAATAAAAATAAAATAAAATAAATCACAGTAGTTCAGCTGTTTAGTATTCTAAACCAGCAGGATGTGATGCGTTTGTGGTGTTCACCTCATACTGCAGTCCCGCTCCCAGAGCATCCAGATCCAGGTGGAGGTTCTTCAGCAGTCCCACTGAATCTCGCGGCCTCTAAACACACACACACACACACACACACGTAACAGATTACAGCTAGCGTTCAGTGCATCATCATGTATTAACGTTCAGGGGTGTGTGTTTCAGATTTACCTCTTCCTCTGAGATCTCCTTGTCTTCCTCAGCACTTCTGAAAGCAGCGGAGCTTGACACGACAGACTGATGCACACCAGTGACAAAAACACATTTAATTTTCATAAATCATAACCAAAACTTATTCAGAAGCTCCCTTAATGAAGCACAAATGAGAAGTTCAAGGTTTTTTACCCCTAGAGAGGTTTTGAGCGGCTGGAGTCCAGATGAGACGCCCAGAGAGCCTCTGAGAGGAGCGAGAGGAGCCAACATCTGACACACACACACACACACACACACACACACACAAAGAATGATTTCTGAAGGATCATGTGACATTGAAGACTGGAGTAATGATGCTGAAAATTCAGCTTTGATCACAGGAATAAATTACACTTAACAACAAATCTCACCGACCCCAGACGTCTGTATGCTCATTTAAAGGTGCAGTGTGTAAGATTGAAAGCTAGTGGTTGAAATAGGTACTGCAGTTCAAATTAAAAATATCAGAGATTGTAGTTTCCCCGCCTCCTCGGACTCGACACTCACACAGGTTTCCAGATTGAGGACAAGCGGAGCGAGTGCAACTATCAATGAAAGCCCTGGACACTTACACGCTTGTAAGTTGATGAGTTGATTTAAAGGTGCATTGAGCAACATTTCATGTTAAAAATAGCCGTTTTTCTAACCCATACATGCTTAAACAATCGCCTGATGAGCTGAGCCCTTCTCTGATCACTGCGATCGCCTCTATAATCCTGTACAGTGAAATAAATAAGAGGGATTCGGGACGGATTTGAGACTGGGCGTGACGTCATGCGCGTTTACGCTTGCCTGGCTATGTCTGGCAGGTTTGTTTATTCGCCGCCATTCTCCGTATCAGCGAAGACAAATCGAGCGACACAACTTTAGTCAACTTTCCACAAAAGTAGAAGATGGATTCAAAGAGACCGGCTCATTCCAAACCCCAACGCAAACTCCACGTCAGACAAAGAAAATAAAACTTGTGTCTAGTGCCAGGCGTCGGAATAAGACGAGAGTCAACATCGGGAAGCTTTCAACAAATGGAGAGATCTCCGGTCGGCTCTAGGGCTCAGAACGGAATCAAAGTAATAACTTATATTGTTCATGAACGTGTTTCCATAATAATACAATCATAAGTGGATACAGTACCCAGATAGCATGGTAATATTAATTCAATGTTGAGTTTTGATCCAAACCATCATTTTGGTTGAGATTGACATTTTAGTGTTTAAAGTGTGTTGGATCAGCATTGAAATGTTGATGAAAGCCAACAGCACACATGGGTGGAGACCGTACCATTGAACTAACGGTGATTTGTAGTTGATGAGCACAAGATCATTCAGGCATGCATCTCTGCAGAACACTAGTGGGTGTTTCTCAGTCAGTGGGGCGTTTAAACCACAATGGGCATTTTCAACCGCTTTACCCGATTTGCTCTAATCTACTGGGGGCTTGGTTTAGGGGTGGGCCTTCATGATTTTAGCATGTCTGTTGAAAAATGGTTCACTGCATAAGTATTGTATTTCAAATAAGATTAAGGAAGTTCATTTCAAGATCTTGCATAAAATATACCCAGTGAAATGATACTGTTGCAAAATATATGGATGTTGACAGTTCTTGCTCATTTTGTGGGAATAAGGATGGAACGCTGATCCATTTATTTTTCCAATGTGAAAAAACCCAAAACTTCTGGAATAGGCTATATCTTCTTCACATTGGCAAGCACCTTGATTCTTCCAAATCCTTTCAATTAAAGGATATAATTTGTACTATAGAGAAGATAAAGCTAGTACTTCAATTAGTTACACTGTTAATTTTTTTATTTTTGTTTGGGAAAAATTTTATTCACAAGCAAAAATTCCCTAAATCGCAGCCTACTTTTCCACATTTCTTAATCGAAATTGATACATTTCTGAAGTCTCTAAGATTGATTAAAAACAAGAAAAGTGACAGATTCTTGAAATATTATGACGATATGTTTAATACCACTGATGCATAAGGTTTCCTCTGTATATGTCTTTTATTTTGTTTATTTTTATTATTTTTTATTTTGTTTTATTTTTAGGGGCCAAGCACCGAAGGTGCGGAGGCACCTATTGTATCTGTTACTGGTTCTTCTTCTTTACTTTCTTCCTTAGGGGCCAGAGCACCGAAGGTGCGGAGGCACCTATTGCTAGTTGGTTCCGGTTCTTATTATTATTATTATTATTAGGGGCCAAGACACGAAGGTGCGGAGGCACCTGTTGTATCTGTTACGGTTCTCGTTATTATTATTATTATTATTATTATTCTTCCGACTACAGGGCGTCTATGGCAGCCCCTAGACCGGTTTGCGGGAAATGAAATTTGGTTTGACATTCTGATAGAGGACAGTCCCAACATTAAATACACCAATTTTGGTGTCTCTAACTCATTCCCTCTAGCGCCACCAACTGTCCAAAGTTTCACTTTTATTATGCTAATAACTTTTGAACCGTAAGGCCTATCAACAAAGTTCTTTTTTCCTCTTGTTCCTGAGCTCATGCCGATTCGATTGCACCCTATGACGTCATTTTCCGTCATGCAAATTTTTCCGCCATTTTGAATTTTCCAAAAAACCTACTTTTGCGAACTCGTCCTAGGCGGTTTGTCCGATTTGCACCAAAATCGCACCAGATCATCTCCAGGCAGTGCTGACAAAAAGTTATGGAATTCAAGTTGATTCATCGAATCGTTTTCAATAAACGCACAAACAAATTTTACGTAGCGCTTGCGAAAACAGACGTAAGGCTGTATCTCCGCAACGCTTAATCGTATTCAGACCAAACTTGGTACGTGTCATCACAAGCATGACCTGAGGCTATGTGCTGCGTTTCGGCGCAGCGCCACCTACTGGTCCGGAGATATGAAAAATGGCTATTTTTGCTTATAACTTCTGATTGGTTTGTCCAAAAATCATAAATGTGGTCTTGTTAGATTCAGAGCGTCATGCCGAGTCGACTGATGTCCAATTTTCCCAGATCGGCCATTTTGGCTGTCGGCCATTTTGAATTATGTTCTAAAATGCTGTAATTTTTGAACGCATAAACGAATTGTTACGAAACTTGGTATGGGTCATCAGTACTGATGCCCTGAAGGAGCCTGAGAAGTTTCAAACAGCGCCACCTAGTGGTCAAAAGTTATATAAAAAATTCCAAAAAGGCTAATAACTTTTGAATAAATCTGCCTATTGAAATGCCACTTGTCTTAATAGATTCCTTGGGTCAAGTCGAAAACATAGATACCAAGTTTTTCTCATTTGGCCGAACTTGCTGTCCACCATCTTGATTTTCATTCAAAACCTACTTTTGCGAACTCGCCCAGGCGGTTCTGTCCAATTTGCACCAAAATCGCACCAGATGATCTCCAGGCAGTGCTGACAAAAAGTTTTGGAATTCAAGTTGATTCGTCAAATTGTTTTCGATAAACGCACAAACAAATTTTACGTAGCGCTTGCGAAAACAGACGAAGGCTGTATCTCTCGCAACGCTTAATCGTATTCAGACCAAACTTGGTACATGTCATCACAAGCATGACCTGAGGCTACATGCTGCGTTTCGGCGCAGCGCCACCTGAGTGGTCCGGAGATATGAAAAATGGCTATTTTTGCTCATAACTTCTGAACGGTTTGTCCAAAAATCATAAAAGTGGTCTCCGTGAGATTCAGGCGTCATGATGAGTCGACGTATGTCCAATTTTCCCAGATCGGCCATTTTGACTGTCGGCCATTTTGAATTACGTGCTAAAATGCTGTATTTTTTTAACGCATTAATGAATTGTTGCGACACTCGGTATGGGCTCATCAGTACGATGCCCTGAAGGAGCCTGAGAAGTTTCGAAACAGCGCCACCTAGTGGTCAAAAGTTATATAAAAAAATTCCAAAAAGGCTAATAACTTTTGAATAAATCTGCCTATTGAAATGCCACTTGTCTTAATAGATTCCTTGGGTCAAGCCGAAAACATAGATACCAAGTTTTTCTTATTTGGCCGAACTTCCTGTCCACCATCTTGATTTTCATTCAAAAGCTACTTTTTCGAACTCCTCCTAGAACCGTTTGTCCGATTTTCACCAAAATCAAATCGTATCATCTCCAGACAGTGCCGACTAAAAGTTATGGATTTCTGTGTCCAGAGACAAAACCGTTTTCGTGTAGTGCAGCAGCAAATTTGAGGTAGGATGCCAAAAGGACTATTCAGTCTTTATCTCTGCAATGCCTGGACATTTTGACATCAAACTTTGTATGTGTCATTGTCACCTCACTCTGACCACATCACATCAATTTCGTAAGTGCGCCACCTATTTGTCGAAAGTGATAAATCATTAAATTCTCTTAAAAGTTACTGTATATATGATTTTTTAGCCATTTATCCAAAGTTCTCTTAAAATGTCTTTAATTGCTCATTGCTGCAGTTGGTCTGCCACTTCCACACATGTTGGCATCTGTTGCCGCTTCTTGCGCTTGGCCCCGGTAATGGCTGCTTGCAGCTATATTTATATATTATTATTATTCTTCTTCCGACTGGGCGTCTATGGCAGCCCATAGACCGGTTTGCGGGAAAGTTGTTTTGGTTTGACATTCTGATAGAGGACAGTCCCAACATTAAATACACCAATTTTGGTGTCTCTAACTCATTCCCTCTAGCGCCACCAACTGTCCAAAATTTCACTTTTATTATGCTAATAACTTTTGAACCGTAAGGCCTATCAACAAAATTCTTTTTTCCTCTTGTTCCTGAGCTCATGCCGATTCGATCGCACCTATGACGTCATTTTCCGTCATAAAAAATTTGCCGCCATTTTGAATTGTCAAAAAAACCTACTTTTGCGAACTCGTCCTAGGCGGTTTGTCCACTTTTCCCCAAAATTGCATTTAATCATCTTCAAGAGTGCTGACAAAAAGTTATGGAATTCAAGTTGATTCGATTAACCTAATAACTTTTGAATAAATTTGCCTATTGCAATGAAACTGATCTTAAGTATATTCCTTGGCGTTATGCCGAAACATAGTATATCAGGTTTGCCATAATCAGCCAAACTTCCTGTCCACCATCTTTAGTTCTTTGAAAAACCTTCTTTTTCGAACTCCTCCTAGACGGTTTGTCCGATTTTCACGAAAATTGAATCGTATCATCTCCAGACTGTGCCGACTAAAAGTTATGGATTGCGTGACGATGAGACAAAACCGTTTTCGTATACCACAGCATCAAAGTTGAGGCATGCTGCCAAAATGACTATTTGGGCTTTATCTCTGCAATGCCTTCACATTTTGACACCAAACTTTGTAGGAGTCATTGTCATCTCACTCTGATCACAACGTATCAATTTCATAACTGCGCCACCTATTTGTCGAAAGTGATAAAATATTAAATCATCTGAAAAGCTAATGTTTATGTGATTTTGTTTTAGTCATTTGCCCAAAGTTCTCTTAAAGTGCCATTAATTGCACCTTGCTGCAGTAGGTCTGCCACTCTTTGCCATTTTGGCATATGTTGCGGCTTCTTGCGCTTGGCCCCGGTAATGGCTGCTTGCAGCTATATTTTTATTTACTTTTATATATGTGAAGCTTTATACTTTATATAATTTGATTCATGTCGAAGTTTTATGTGTTCTGTGCTTTATACCTGCTTGTTATTTGATACATATTCAATAAAAAAAAAAAGCCGTATTTTTAACAAAGAGACACAGATAAACTGCAGACAGAGACAGTCAGACACAGAGAGACAGAGAGGCAGACACACACACACACACACACACAGAGACAGACAGGTACCTCTGAAGCCGGCTCTGGACTGTGATCCCTCGATAAGGCCAAATCCTGCAGTTCAGGTTCTGTTCTTTCTTCAGGAGGAACCTTCCCACTGACCTCACTGTCCTGAAACACACACACACACACACACACACGCATTACTGAACTGTCTAAACTTTGCATAGACTTTTATTCTATAATACTATAACCTAAGCCTAACAAACACTAACTAGGGGTGTAACGATACCCTAATGTCACGATTTCGATATCACAATCCTGAACTCACAGATACGATATTATTGCGATACTCCAAGACATGATAAAGGTTGACAAAAAATGTACTGTTGATTAAAATTTGGTGTTACATTATGGGTGTAAATGAGTAGGATTGGATTTGGTACTGGAAACCCAAAGCACAGGACAATAGAGACACCAGAATAACAATATTCATGATTCTGAAGCTGAAAATACTGAATTATCTTTTTGCTGTCTCTGACAATTATATATTTAAAATAATTTAGGCCACTTTTTACTGGTAACATGACATTAGGCATTATCAGGACCCACAAATATTCCCCATTGCATTATTATACATTATATTCAACATTATATATTAAGTTCTGAGAGTAAAACTCAACATTTTTCTCACACAGTATTTTTAGATATTTGTGAAGAAAAACAAGACAAAAATACTAATAAAAATAAAATAAAATAAATCACAGTAGTTCAGCTGTTTAGTATTCTAAACCAGCAGGATGTGATGCGTTTGTGGTGTTCACCTCATACTGCAGTCCCGCTCCCAGAGCATCCAGATCCAGGTGGAGGTTCTTCAGCAGTCCCACTGAATCTCGCGGCCTCTAAACACACACACACACACACACACACACGTAACAGATTACAGCTAGCGTTCAGTGCATCATCATGTATTACGCTCAGGGGTGTGTGTTTCAGATTTACCTTTTCCTCTGAGATGTCTTGACTTCCTAGCACTTCTGAGAGCAGCAGGAGCTTGAAACACGGAGCAGACTGATGCACACACAGTAGACAAAAACACATTTAATTTTCATAAATCATAACCAAAACTTATTCAGAAGCTCCCTTAATGAAGCACAAATGAGAAGTTCAAGGTTTTTTACCCCTAGAGAGGTTTTGAGCGGCTGGAGTCCAGATGAGACGCCCAGAGAGCCTCTGAGAGGAGCGAGAGGAGCCAACATCTGACACACACACACACACACACACACACACACACAAGAATGATTTCTGAAGGATCATGTGACATTGAAGACTGGAGTAATGATGCTGAAAATTCAGCTTTGATCACAGGAATAAATTACACTTAACAACAAATCTCACCGACCCCAGACGTCTGTATGCTCATTTAAAGGTGCAGTGTGTAAGATTGAAAGCTAGTGGTTGAAATAGGTACTGCAGTTCAAATTAAAAATATCAGAGATTGTAGTTTCCCCGCCTCCTCGGACTCGACACTCACACAGGTTTCCAGATTGAGGACAAGCGGAGCGAGTGCAACTATCAATGAAAGCCCTGGACACTTACACGCTTGTAAGTTGATGAGTTGATTTAAAGGTGCATTGAGCAACATTTCATGTTAAAAATAGCCGTTTTTCTAACCCATACATGCTTAAACAATGGCCTGATGAGCTGAGCCCTTCTCTGATCACTGCGATCGCCTCTATAATCCTGTACAGTGAAATAAATAAGAGGGATTAGGGACGGATTTGAGACTGGGCGTGACGTCATGCGCGTTTACGCTTGCCTGGCTATGTCTGGCAGGTTTGTTTATCGCCGCATTCTCCGTATCAGCGAAGACAAATAGAGCGACACAACTTTAGTCAACTTTCCACAAAAGTAGAAGATGGATTCAGAGAACCGGCTCATTCCAAACCCCAACGCAAACTCCACGTCAGACAAAGAAAATAAAACTTGTGTCTAGTGCCAGGCGTCGGAATAAGACGAGAGTCAACATCGGGAAGCTTTCAACAAATGGAGAGATCTCCGGTCGGCTCTAGGGTCTGAGAACGGAATTAGAAGTAATAACTTATATTGTTCATGAACGTGTTTCCATAATAATACAATCATAAGTGGATACAGTACCCAGATAGCATGGTAATATTAATTCAATGTTGAGTTTTGATCCAAACCATCATTTTGGTTGAGATTGACATTTTAGTGTTTAAAGTGTGTTGGATCAGCATTGAAATGTTGATGAAAGCCAACAGCACACATGGGTGGAGACCGTACCATTGAACTAACGGTGATTTGTAGTTGATGAGCACAAGATCATTCAGGCATGCATCTCTGCAGAACACTAGTGGGTGTTTCTCAGTCAGTGTGGGCGTTTAAACCACAATGGGCATTTTCAACCGCTTTACCCGATTTGCTCTAATCTACTGGGGGCTTGGTTTAGGGGTGGGCCTTCATGATTTTAGCATGTCTGTTGAAAAATGGTTCACTGCATAAGTATTGTATTTCAAATAAGATTAAGGAAGTTCATTTCAGGATCTTGCATAAAATATACCCAGTGAATGATACTGTTGCAAAATATATGGATGTTGACAGTTCTTGCTCATTTTGTGGGAATAAGGATGGAACGCTGATCCATTTATTTTTCCAATGTGAAAAAAACCAAAACTTCTGGAATAGGCTATATGTTTCTTCACATTGGCAAGCACCTTGATTCTTCCAAATCCTTTCAATTAAAGGATATAATTTGTTACTATAAAGAAGATAAAGCTAGTACTTCAATTAGTTACACTGTTAATTTTTTTATTTTTGTTTGGGAAAAATTTTATTCACAAGCAAAAATTCCCTAAATCGCAGCCTACTTTTCCACATTTCTTAATCGAAATTGATACATTTCTGAAGTCTCTAAGATTGATTAAAAACAAGAAAAGTGACAGATTCTTGAAATATTATGACGATATGTTTAATACCACTGATGCATAAGGTTTCCTCTGTATATGTCTTTTATTTTGTTTATTTTTATTATTTTTTATTTTGTTTTATTTTTAGGGGCCAAGCACCGAAGGTGCGAGGCACCTATTGTATATGTTCCGGTTCTTCTTCTTCTTATTATTAGGGGCCAAGCACCCGAAGGTGCGGAGGCACCTATTGTACTCTGTTCCGGTTCTTATTATTATTATTATTATTATTATTATTATCCTTCTTCCGGACTGGGCGTCTATTGGCAGCCCCTAGACCGGTTTGCGGGAAATGAAATTTGGTTTGACATTCTGATAGAGGACAGTCCCAACATTAAATACACCAATTTTGGTGTCTCTACACTCATTCCCTCTAGCGCCACCAACTGTCCAAAGTTTCACTTTTTATTATGCTAATAACTTTTGAACCGTAAGGCCTCATCAACAAAGTTCTTTTTTCCTCTTGTTCCTGAGCTCATGCCGATTCGATTGCACCCTGTGACGTCATTTCCGTCATGCACATTTTCCGCCATTTCTGAATTTTCCAAAAAACCTACTTTGCGAACTCGTCCTAGGCGGTTTGTCCGATTTGCACCAAATCGCACCAGATGATCTCCAGGCATGTACTGACAAAAAGTTTTGGAATTCAAGTTGTGCAGAGTACGACTGATATTAATTTTCCCAGATCTGAGCCATTTCGGCTGTCGGCCATTTTGAATTAAGTGCTAAAATGCTGTATTTTTGAACGCATGCACGAATTGTTGACGAAACTCGATGTATGGGTACATCAGTACGATGCCTGAAGGAGCCTGAGAAGTTTCAGAACAGCGCCACCTAGTGGGTGACATTTTTTTTTCAAACGCTTATAACTTTTGGTGTGGTACACTTATTTCACTGAAGTCATCTTTTTGAGGTCCTGAATCGTTGCCAGAGTCCAACGATATCAAAATATTGGGTTTTGTCTTACCGTTGGTGTAGTGTACAGCGATTAGCGCGAAAAACACTTGGCGATATATTCGGACAACTGCTTCCGATTCAGAGACGAAACCACCGCAGAAAACAGAATCATAGCTCGTTAACTATATGCTAATGCCCAAATGTCGAAAATATTGATAGTAAGGGTAGTAATATTCAAACAAAGTCATGTGTCGGTCATTTTTTTTGTGTTTTTTCATATAAATGTTTATAACTCTGACTGCAATGATAATATTTCACCAAAATTGACACACATATGTATGGGCTCACTCTGAGGACACACAAAGAATTGTGAGACTGAGCCTCTTGGTGCGCTATAATAGAACAAAACGTGAAATTCTCATTGACTTCAATACAGTTTTGTGAAATAAAATGCTATACTAAATAAATGCTTTGAGTCTAACATTACGAAATCTCAGTTTGTGCCATAGCAGCATGCCCTGAAGGTATTCAAAAGATTTTGAGACAGTCGCCACCTGTCGTTTCAAACGTTATAAATCAATTTCCGGAAATGCTAGTAACTTTTGAATGAATTTGCCTATTGCAAGCGAACCCGACCGTAGCAGATTCCTTGGGTACTATGCCCGAAAACATACACATCAGGTTTGCCATAATCAGCCAAAACTTCCTGTCCGCCAGTCTTCAAGTTCTTTGAAAAACCTTCTTTTCAAACTCCCTCCTAGCCTGATTTGTCCGATTTTCACCAAAATTGAATCGTAATCTGATCTCCAAGTACCTGTCACTAAAGGTTACCGCGATTGCGTGATCGATAGACAAAACCGTTTGCGTATACCACAGCATCAAGCTTGACGCATGTGGCCAAAACGACCATTTTCTAGGCTTCATCTCTGCCAATGCCTTCACATTTTGACACCAAACTTCTGTATGTGTCATTGTCATCTCACTCTGATCACAACGTATCAATTTCATAACGGCACCACTCTATTTGTCAATAGTGTTAAAATCATCTGAAAAGCTAAGCGTCACCATGCCATTTTGTTTTAAGTCATTTCTCTCGCACAAAAGTTCTCTTAAAGTGCCATTAATTTCTCCTTGCTGCCGTTCGTCTGCCAGCTCCTGAGCCATTTTGGCATGTTGCTTCTTGCGCCTTCGGCCCCGGTAACGGCTGCTTGCAGCTATCTCATCATCACCATCATTCTTCCGACTGAGGGGCCGTTCTGCTGGCAGCCCATAGTAATCGCGGTTGCCCAAGTTGTATTGGATCGACATTCTAGATAGAGGACAGTCCCAACATTAAATACACCAATTTTGGTGTCTCTAACCTATTCCCTCTAAGCGCCACCAACTGTCCAAAATTTCACTTTTATTATGCTAATAACTCTTTTCAGCTAGTAAGGCCTATCGACAAAATCCTTCTCTTCCTCTTATTCCTGAGCTCATGCCGAGTTCGATCGCTGCCACTATGGTCGTCATCCTGTCATTGAAAAATGGCCGCCGTTTTGAATTGTCAAAAAAGCTCTAACTTTTGCTAAAGACTGCTCCCGAGGCGGTTTGTCCGACTTTTTCCCCAAAATCAGTCGCCGGATCACTCCTCCCAGGGAGTGCCGACAAAAACGTGATGAGAATTCAAAGTTGATTTGGAATTAAACCGCTTTCGATAACCTGCAACAAGTTAATTCTTCAGTCACAGCCTTGCCGAAAACAGACCTGAGGCTGTATCTCTCGCAATCGCTTGATCCCCATTCATACCAAGCTTGGTACGTGTCAACACAGAGCATGACCTGAGGCTACATGCTGCGTTTCGGCGCAGCGCCATCCTGCAGTGGCTTCTTGGAGTATCATGAAACATGGCTATTTTTGCTAGCACAACTTCTGACCGGTTTCTCCGGAGATCAATAAACTTGGTCTTGTTAGGATATCAGGGCGCCATGTCCGGAGTCGACTGATATCCAATTTTCCCAGATCCGCCATTTTGGCTGTCCGCCATTTTGAACCACGTGCTAAAATGCTGTATTTTTTGAACTGCATGAATCAGATTACTACTGAAGCTGGGTATGGGTCATCAGCACGATGAACCCTGAAGGAGCCTAGAGAAGTTCTGGACAGGCGCCACCTAAGTGGTGACATTTTTTTTTCTCAACCGCTTATAACTTTGGGTGTGGTACACCTGATTTTCACCAGAGTCAATCTCTTCCAGTGTCCTGAACCCTTGCCAAGTCCAGACGAATCGCAAACATATGTCCGATTTTTGCCATATCCCGGTCAGTGTAGCTAGTCACGATTAGCCAAGAAACATGTGGCCGATATTCTGGAAGCCGCTGTCCGAAATAAAGATCGGAACCGCCGCCGCAGAGAACGGCAACATAGGTCCGAGATAGACTGCAAGCTAATGCCAAAAATCCGTTAAACACATCCACAGTAAGGGGTAGTAATATTCAAACAAAGCTCATGTGTCCGTCATTTTTTTGCGTTTTCTTCATATAAATGTTTATAACTCTTGATGCAAATTGAGATACTTTCACCAAAGTTGACACACATATGTAGTGGGCTCATCTCTGAGGACACACAAAAAAATTGTGCGACTGAGCCTCTTGCTGGCGCTATAATAGAAACAAAACGTGAAATTCCCATTGACTACAAATACAGTTTTGTGAATATAAAATGCACCTAAACAAATGCCTTTGCGTCTGTACATTACCGAAACTTGGTTCGTGCCATAAGCAGCATGCCCCTGAAGGTATTCAAAAGATTTTGAGACAGCGCCACCTGTCGGTCAACCAGTTATACTCAATTTCCGAAAATGCTAATAACTTCTTCTGAACAAATTTGCCTATTGCAATCTGAACTCAATCTTAATAGATTCCTTTGTAGGTGACTTGCCGAAAACATAGATATCAGGTTTGCCATAATCAGCCAAAACTTCCTGTCCACCATCTTTAGTTCTTCAAAAAACCTCCTTTTTCGAACTCCTCCTAGACGGTTTGTCCAACTTTCATCGAAAATTGAATAATCCATTCATCTCCAGACTGTGCCGACTAAAAGTGATGCGATTGCGCTGAATCGATAAGACAAAAGCCCTTTCGTATACCACAGCATCAAACTCCAGGCACTGCTGCCAAAATGCACCATTCGGGCTCTACACTCGCAATGCCTTCAACATTCCCTGACACCAAGCTTTAGTAGGTGTCATTGTCATCTCACTCTCACCACAATCGTATCAATTTCAGCAATAACTTGCGCTCACCTCATTTGCTCGAAAGTGATAAAATATAAACCATCTGAAAAGCTAATGTTAAGCAAGATGTAACTGACCAAGTACATTTACAGAAGAAATAA
>JAQIUQ010007236.1:0-117739 GCA_030378365.1 Hybognathus amarus | reverse complement strand
CTTACGTATTGCTACCTCAGACTGAACTGCAGAACACAAAAAGTTAGAGACAGGAAATCACAGACCTAAGGCCCTTTGACACTAATGCTGAACTGTTTAAAATTACTTATTTTAATACTGATGTCTATAGATAAAATCAAAGTAATCTGATAGTGGCAGTTCAGAAGATAAAAAAAACATGATTCGGATGAGATTGAATTTTACAAGAAAACAACTTTAAATAGTACTAAACTACAATCAGATGCAATTTTATTCTCTCTAAAACTAAACCAAATAACCAGCCATTTATGATGAAAACAAACAGGTAGAGACTGCAGGTTCAATATTTAGTAGACCAAATTCCATTCACAACAAGTACGAAAACTATAACTGAAATTTAAATAATTGTAAAATTTGATGAGAAATAGAAGTCCCGACCAACTATAAAAACATCCAATCAGAATCCACCTAACTTTAAAAAGCTCAATCATTTTAAGCAGATGACTTGTAATAAACAGAATGTTACTCGTTCGTTTGTGTGTACATTCATATAGTTATTGTTATAGTTATTGTTCTTGGTGTAAGCTGGCTATAACACAGGTCATCAATAAGCAGCCAAAATGCAAACCACCAAGCAATGCCCGTTCAGAGGTTCTCAACATGGGGGCCGAGGCCCACTATAGGGGGGCCTCAACAAACTTCCAAGGGGCCTCAAGATGAATTGAAAAAAGCTAAATATTTCTTATTTGGTTAATTTTATAATGAATATGCATCTTTGTAGTTGTGAAAAGCTCTAAAATGTTTTATTGGGTAAAAATTGTGAGAATTTCACATTTTTGAGCACAATGGGAACACCCTTGTAACCAAACGGTCAGTGTGAAAAAATGCAGCAATATTCACACTTGCCTTTAGAAAACATAAATATATAGCTTGATTTAATACCCAGAAAGCAACTTTATTGTGGTCCATAACTCAAGTATTTAAGCAGACAACATAAACAATGTTTTCATCCAAATGTGTACACTAATATATTTATCTCTATAGTAATGGTGCTTGCACCTGGTTTCACAGACAAGGCATAAAGCTACAATATGTTTGTTTTTGTTTTGTTTTTTGCAGCTAGGGGTCGCTAACCTCTTACAATAACAAAAGTGTAGGTTGATGACTTATGGATTAGTGAATACATTGGTGTTTTTTTTTTTACATAACTGTGGTATGAATCATAATGTCATTGCTAATGAGAGACAGATATCAGCGCCAGAGTCCCACAGATATAAAAGAATGAGGACATTTAATTCTACCCAACTACCCGAAGTGGGAAATCACTACTCACACAGGTCAGTTTATTTTAAAGAACTAAACTTGTGAGGTAACGCAGAGGTGTTTCACTTGGTCTTAACCGTTATACTATCACACTAAACGGCATTTGAGTGTGTTGAAAAGTATAATGTTATTCTATGTGTTAGTTTGTTGGCTGTATGAGACTAGCAGTAACATAGATCAACATTAGAACAGACACATTTAATCATGTTGAGATATATAACATTGATTAGTTTTAAGTACATTTGCCTCACCTGTCTTAATAAAGTACATGAAAGAGCTGCGTCCCTGTTGTGACTGTGAAGCTCTGTCGAAGTTTGTCATGGACGTGGAGTGCTTGGCATCTCGAAAAACGCCCTCCTTTTGTCCCAAAGTCTGCTTGCCATGGTACATAATGTTTGAACAAAACAACAGCGTGCAGCGTGCCGCCAGACGCAAGCATGTCTGTCGCAATGATTACTGTGGCAGCAAACCAGGTAACCAGTGGAAACCAGGATAACAGCAGCATTTTTTTCTAAGGCACGTTTATATGAACTACTTTCATGTCCTAATTGAACTAAGGCTTAATTCTGGCTTAATGTAAGCCCTGTCTGTGAAACCAGTGGACCAGTTGCATAAACTGCTTAGTCAGTCATCTCATTTTGTTTCTTTAAAACTGCTTAACTTTCTTTTTTTTTTTACTTTAGGTAATTATGTCAGTTACCTGAAGTAAGGTCGATTAACTCTTGGTTGCATGCTAGTTGGTCAAACTAGTTCTTAAAGGGATAGTTCACCCAAAATTTTAAATTCTCTCATCATTTACTCACCCTCAAGTCATTTCAGAACCTGTCCTGAATTTCAAAGAATGCAGGTAACCAAATATCTGATGGACCCAATGACTTCCCATTGTACTTTACTTCCTACTGATGGAAGTCAATGGGTCCATCAACTGTCTAGTTACTGACATTCTTGAAACTATCGTCATTTTTGTGTTCAGCAGAAAGAAAGAAAGTTCACAGCAGGTTTGAAACAACTTGAGGCGAGTAAGTGGTGACAGAGTTTTCATTTTTTAGTGAACTACTTCATTTAACTTGTTGGCTAAGTTTATGCACGTTACACTGGCCATCTTGGAGGAGCTAATTTGCAACCCACCACCCCTTACAACAACACACAGTGGACATGTTGAGGATGCAGGCATCTTTACCCATCTAGCGGTAAAAGGTATGTGAGCAGCCAAAGTAGTCCAAGATTAACATGGCTTCCAGTTTGACCTCGTCCATGAGCGTTAACTCAAACGTAAAGTGCGAAAGGCAAAGTTTGAATTAACGGGGTATGTCCCTCTTTGGCTAATGTACTTTCAAGATGGAGGGGCAACATGGCGAACCAACATTAGAACCCCTCACCCGTATGTATTTTCAATGACATATTACGCTCACGAGAATACTTTTACTACTTGAAGTAAATATACATTAATGAGCACATATATTCTGAAAGAGCTAAGTGTTTTCAGCTAAGAGTCAACCAAAGGAGTTACACAGTATAGCTTTAAAACATAGCATTATGCTATACCATGTTGCTGACAAGTATTTGGCTGAGTCCAGTATCAAAAGGAATAGCATTGGTGTCTATATGCCATCACTCCTCTCTAAAATAATTGAGAGTATTTCCTCTTAATTGAGCGAATACAGGTGAAAGCAAATACGGGTGAGAGAGAGCAGCTGTTGAGGTGGGTCTCATAAATTGAAATTGACGTAGCACAAAGAGAATGGAACATAATTGAGACTCAGCACGTCGAACAGCGATTCCAAAGCAAGCTGCTGACACAAGCAATTTGACAACACAGAGCCTCATGACTACAACACTTCATACGAAACAAGGCCGGACACCTGGTCAGGAGGAATCGATGCTGTGCTAGCCTTCGGCTTCGAGTACCAATTAATTGACAACTGCCATTTTTATGGCCAAGATGTTGTGTAGCGCATACGATCATATGTCGGATGAAATGTCACAGCAGGGGTCTTTGTAGACAGTAAGATTTTGGCTTCCTAACAGCTTCAGGGATAATAGTCGGGTTACAACTGCTCCACCCAAATCAAACCCAAAGCCTGTGTGATTTTTCCTCCGCCAGCCGCTGTGTTTACACAGAACATTCTGTGAGATGTAGCTAGGCAACCAGTCAGCCTCTGCCATCTCTCTTTCTTTCTCTTGAGAGGGAGCTTATGTGGGCTTAGCTCTAGAGGAACAGTGGCCCTTTGCAGCGAAGAAGGGAATTACCATGGAAAACACTGGACTTGTGCCCGCACACAAAGGGCAAAGAGGGAGGCTATGCATGGGAGACTGTAGTTCTCGCAGTGCGAGATAGAACCGGCATCATTACTCTGAGTCAATTCTGTCATGCGTTGCTAAATCTACAGGAGAAAGTACAAAGTCAAAAGTGGTTTGTTATATGCAGCGAGGCATCAGAGAGACTTTGACCTTTTGCTTGAACTTGAATGGCTTTAGGTTCCGAACATTTGTCTTATTATGTGATCACTTGTCTTTCTCTTGGAAGGTGCTAGGAGACGGAATGAGCTACTTGTAGCCTAGAAGCATTAACTCAACCGATGCCATCTTGCCTTGCCAACTGTCATGAGTTTAACTCTTAAACCTGTGTATATCCAGGAGGGATAACTGTGGCTGTAACTGGCTGAGTTTGAAAACTAAGCCTAACTCTGAAGTGTTTAATCTATCCCTACTGCTATCAGTTGGACAGGAAATAAAATTAGTCCAAATGATCAGTTCCTCCAAACAGTGACTTGAAAAACCAGTAACTGGCTTTTAGTCATATTTTAAAAAAGTAAGAAAACTTCACTTTAAACGGAGGAACTTTCAATTGCATGACATTGCAATTTATGGGTAATTATTTTTGATTATCTGCAACAAACTATCATTTATTGGGTTACACTTTACAATAAGGTTCATTAGTTACTACATTAGTTAACATTAACAAAGAATGAACAATACTTCTTCAGCATTTGTTAATCTTTGGTAATGTTAATTTCAACATTTACTAATACTTTTATTAAAATCTTGTTAACATTAGTTAATGCACTGTGAACTAACATGAATAACAATGAACAGCTAGATTTGTATTAACTAACGTTAACAAAGAATAACAAATACAGTAACAAATGGTTCAGTTCATGTTAGTTAATGCATGAACTAATGTTTAATAAATGAACCTTATTGTAAAGTGTTACCATTTATTGTTTAGCAGCATCAACCCAGAAGCAACGTCATAATGAACGCAGGTCTACAGTGCCATCTAGTGTACAACAAGAGAACCGCAATCTGATGTCTTATTCACTAACGAATGGTTCTTTTGAACCGATTCTTCTTCATTGCCCTCAACTTAGTAAAACTTTGAGGTAGGTGACCAATATATATTAGAGAGAGACAGTTATACTACAGAGATACACTAGATGGGACAGACATCCAACAGAAGCCCTACACACAGAATTCTGCAAAATGATACTAAAATTACAAAGGAAAACACCCAATAATGCGTGTAGGGCAGAATTAGGCCGATTCCCATTGATTATTAATATGCAAAAAAGATCCCTCAAATTCTGGATGCATCTAAAATCAAGTCCCACAGAATCACTACATTTTAAAGCATTACAGACCCAAGAACTGAACCCCGAAAAGAGTCTCCTCAGTCAGCTGGTCCTGAGACTCACTAACCCGACTAACCCTACTAACCCTAACCAGTCTCAGACCAGCACTGCTTCTCACACACACATCAGAATAAACCAAATTACCAAACAGTCTAAAAATACATATCTGGAACATTGGGATCAGGAAACCAAAACACAAAGTAAACTACAATTCTATCGAAATCTGAAACCAAATTATGAAATGGAGGAATATCTCCAGAGTGTGAGAGACACAAAGCAGAGACAGATCCTGAGCAAGTACAGGCTGAGTGAACACAGTCTCGCCATCGAGACCGGCAGACACAGAAAGAGCTGGTTACCCCGAGAGCAAAGGGTGTGTGTTCAGTGTAGGACAGGAGAGATCGAGACAGAGACACACTTCCTCCTCCACTGTCACAAATACAGCTCGATCAGAGACCTCTACTTCAATAAACTTAATAACTCAATACAGAACTTTACAGCCATGACTGAAGTAGAGCAGATAAAGATCTTACTAGGAGAGGGACAGACCGCAGCACTGGCGGCCAGATACGTGTGTGCGTGCCACAGCCTGAGAGACAGTAGGTGAATGTGTGTGTGTGTGTGTGTGTGTGTGACCTCAGTGTGTTTCCCTAATGTCCACCACAGTGACCCTCAGTAATGTGTGCATGTGTGTATATGTATGTATATGTATATATATATATATGTGTGTGTGTGTGTGAAAACACTGTGGTATACAAACGTTCACAGAAATTATAATACTATTACACTGTTAATTTGTGCAATTAATTTAATTTGTACATTTAAATTTAAGTTGTTATAATACTTTGTTATTATTGATGTCTTCACTGTTATAATATATGTATTACAAGCTATGGCAATATTGTAATATGTACAGTCATGCAAATTGAATTGAATTGAATTGAATTGAGAGAGAGAGAGAGAGAGAGAGAGAGAGAGAGAGAGAGAGGAGAGAGAGAGAGAGAGAGAGAGAGAGAGAGAGAGAGAGAGAGAGAGAGAGAGAGAGAGAGAGAGAGAGAGAGAGAGAGAGAGAGAGAGAGAGAGAGAGAGAGAGAGAGAGAGAGAGAGAGAGACAGTTACATACTTACAGAGATACACTAGATGGGACAGACATTGTTGTCTCTGTGCACTCTCGTCGAGGTAAAAAGCTGCACTTGAACACACCAAGAGAACTACAGGCAACTGTCAGCTAGAATGTGTGTTCTGCGCCTGCGTGTAATGAGCCAACTGTCTATTTCTGCAGATATATTAGTCTATATTCGTCATTCAAAAAGGAAAACCGACGCTGCCGGCTGCAGATACACATAATGTAAACAAGAGCAGCGCGTGCTTACCTTTTTGAATATCAATCCTGCTGAACACTTTCTTTATTCCACTCCACTCATGTTAATATTGAAATATTCGCCAAGGAATACTCAGGTAAGAAGACTTAACATAAGAACAGCCTTCTATCTTTACCGTTTTGACTTTGCTTGCTGTTTTGCGTTTATTCTCGTGCACTAACTCTTTCACTAAGCTGAACAGCCAATCAGAGTTCTCTCTTTCCCCAACGGCCCAACGCCGATTCAACATGTCGAACTGTGCGAAAAACCCGACGAGGACTATTTTTAGCCAACGGCACGGAACCGTGCGGATCACACTGAGGAAACTTAGTTGGCCAACGCAAAAAATCTGCCAGACGGCAGACCGTCGGCTTAAAACGAATCAGGAGTCTTGTATTTGAATAATTAGTGAACTAATCTATTTGCTTTAAATGAATATGGCAACTAGGAATTCGTTATAGGTATAGCTTTACTTGTTATTTTATAAAACCACACCACCAAGTGTTTTATAGAAACTTTGTCCACTTTTATTTCTTAAAACATCTTTATAAAAACACAAATATAAAATGAATGGGTAGTTCCACTGTGAATTCTTTTTTACATAGGTAATTTGCACATTACAAAGCCACCTTCTATGAAAAACACATTATATATAACTGCAATTTTCTTTTAACACAATTTAAAGAGTAAAATTCTTAAGGGGCAGGGAGCTTAAAACAAGGCAAAATAAAAGACTTAAAAGAAAACAGAAAAACAAGTCAGCTCGCAAAAGAAAGGAAAATGTTTCACTTTATGTGTGAGTATGTGAGACAGTGACAGAAAGTGAGAAAGAGCGATAAAGAAACGTGACAAGGGAATGACAAAGAGAATGATAATAACAGTAAAAAAGACAAAAAGAATGAGGGAGTGAGCCCTAAAGACTGAAATGAGGGAAGGGAGTGGGCTATCTGCTATTTGAGAAGGGCTCGGTAGAGCAGTTGTGAGTGGCTGGTGCTTCTCTCGTTCTCTAGACAGAAGAGCAGATCCCTGAGGTTTACACGCGTGATGCGCTGGCGAGTGAACTGCCTCGACGCTCCTGCATTTAAGCCCCCGGATGCACTTGCGCACAAACCTGAGCCCTGTCAACATACACACAAACTTTGACACCGGTGCTAAACTGTTTGAACCAACATCTTTTAAACTGATATTGATAGATTTAAAAAAAAATTAATTGAAAGAGTAATACAATAATGACAAGTCTTCAAAAAATATTTCTGTGAATTATAATATATTGTAATATCATTTAAATATAAAATAAAATATAAATAACATAAAGCATTAATAAACAATTAAAATAATCCCGAATTGAAATTTACAAGTGTATTTTAAAGGGGAAATATAATATAATATAATATAATAGTGAATAAAAAAAATATATATTTCTTGCATCAAAACTAGTTTTCTCTGAAAAAGTGAATGATAATATATCATAATATAAATATTAAATAAACTAATTTTAAAACCAAAAGAACATGATACAGAATTCTATTTTTTAAATATGTAAAATTGTGATTTTTTTTTAAAAAGTGATCTATATATATGTGTTATAACTAATTATAATAATACTATTGTATTATAACTAATACAAAATAAAAATAGGATGATACAGAATTATTCTTTTTTGTAAATATATTTTTTACATTTCAATTTTTTCTCTGAAAAATTTTAATGATACTATATTATACTATAATTGATATCACATATGAAAATAAATAGCATGATACAGGAATATATTTTTAAAAACGTGTAAAAATTTGCTTAATTAGTATGCTTTTAGACTGTCCCATCCTACTTTTGTGACAATCTGAGACCCTTGAAGCACAACCTGACATCTCAAACCTGCCCAACAGGTGCTAAATGATTTAAAGAGGGCACAGAGGGGGACAGAAGGAGAAGAGGTGGAGGCCAACAAACTGCCGTGGCGAGGGATAGATTTTTCGTACCTCTGCGTCATTCCCAACGAAGGAGAATCCAGTTTTCTTTTCTTTCTGGGTCCGATAGCCGCTAACGCCGTCAAGTTGGCGTCTCTCTGTCGAATTTGAGCCAATTCCTGCTGCTGCATCTGTAGTCGCACAAGCACACACACATTCATCAGCTCTGACCCAAAATCAAACACAATGGTCCTCTGACAAGATAAACATCTCAAGTGTGCCATCTTACCTCTTTGGCCTTCTGTTTCAGCCGCAGCTGCTCGGGGTCCTCTTGTCGCGAGCGTGACTGCAAAACATAAATAGCAATTAGAGGATCAACAGTCAAAACACACAGAGACATCTGCTGAGATCAAATGAATATGTAAAAATTAAGGCTGTCAAATATGTAATTGTGATTAATTTCCTAAAATTTCTGTTCATGCATTAATACATGAAGTTATTTGTGATTCTTTGATGTATAGAAATTTTCAAGCATAGAAATCTTTTGTAAGAACCTTACCACAAACCACAAACTTTTGAACAGTAGTTTTTGAAGACAGCCTGCATTCCTCCACATTAACATGTTAATATTCATATTAACATTTCTATTAATGGTGACGTTTCACTTGTTGGTGATATTTAAATGTATAATGAAAACAGTTAGCTTACGTCTGTCTACTTATCTAATGATACAGCGTTAATACTTGAGGTATCAGTTTTGTTGTGTGTGTGTCGCTAAAGGTGTTTTACTAACCTTAGCTGCCTTCATTAAAATTTCTCTCTCCTGTTCCTCTTTCTTTTGTTTCTCCAACTGGTCAAGTTGCTCAAAGAACTTCAGCTGAGAGCGAACATCCTCCACCTGCTCATACCGACTGTCCTCCTGCACACACACATCATTACCATTACACACAGCCTTACAGCCTCAAAACAAAAGCTGACACCTAAAGGATGGAGCGCCTCGCTTTTGAGACCAAAACCCACAACGTCCTCTGGATTCCAAGCCTGACATATAAGAGATTTATCCAGGGTTCAACAAAGTGTTTTCAGTAAAGAAACATAAAAATATGTTACTAAAAAGCTCAAATATTGCTAAAGCAAGTACGATCCCAACTACTTGCACAACTGGGTCTGCACACTTGCCTTGTAAGTCATGTTTTTTTGCTGGGCGATCAATGAGACTTTCTCTAGAAGGTTTTGCAGTCTTTGTTGCGTGGCGTGAGAGACGATGTTCACAACCTCAGGACCCAGCTCTGTCACTCCAAACCTTTGGCCTGGCGACATAAAGGGAAACAAACTATCAGCTATGGTAAAGCAGTACATTTTTAGATAAATCGAATAAAAGATTTTGACAACTAGAAGTCTCACCTATCTCTAGAATCTTGTGCTGTAGCATACTGGCGGAGAGGAAAGCTTCATCCTTACAAGACCGTGTGACCGCGCCAACCAGCTCAGAGTTGGTGGCTAGGATACGGGCACTCTCCTCCGAAAGATTAACGCCAGCCATTGATGCCACGTCATTAATGTCGTCATCATCCCTGTACAGATTTAGACACAAGCATATATGTCAGAAAGAGTCCTTTGCATCAAGTTTGAGGGTTGAATTTGTTTCTCCAATTCTCTAATGCAGCAAAACTATGATTTCAAAATGCCCGTTATTAACATGTCCTGGCAAAGATCTGACATCACATAACTGCTCAGATGCCAAAGATTTACTGGAGACCCTACACGCCAAGTAGAATTCTGTAAAAGTTCACTTGACCAAATTCCATTATTATAACTTCAAACACAGAGAATACTTCAGGCATATACCGTACATGTTGACAATATCCTTGTAAAAACAAATACAAATTTACATTTGAAGTATATAAATGTATATAATACATCTGTGTTTATATATATACACTCACTGGCCACTTTATTAGGTACCCCATGCTAGTAACGGGTTGGACCCCCTTTTGCCTTCAGAACTGCCTCAATTCTTCGTGGCATAGATTCAACAAGGTGCTGGAAGCATTCCTCAGGGAGTTTGGTCCATATTGACATGATGGCATCACACAGTTGCCGCAGATTTGTCAGCTGCACATCCATGATGCGAATCTCCCGTTCCACCACATCCCAAAGATGCTCTATTGGATTGAGATCTGGTGACTGTGGAGGCCATTTGAGTACAGCAAACTCATTGTCATGTTCAAGAAACCAGTCTGAGATGATTCCAGCTTTATGACATGGCACATTATCCTGCTGAAAGTAGCCATCAGAAGTTGGGTACATTGTGGTCATAAAGGGATGGACATGGTCAGCAACAATACTCAGGTACGCTGTGGCGTTGCAACAATCAGGCATGTGATTGGCTAAGGACAAAAAAGCAGGAAAATATACCGAGCCGCATCGAGCTTCCGCATCCCTGATCCCAGCATTTTTCCTCTATGTTTTATTAACATTAAATAGATAGTTCTCCCAAAAATTGTAATTGTCATAATTTACTCTCTCAAGTTGTTTTAAACCTGAATAAGTTTCTTTCTTCTGTTGAATTTATTTGGAAGAATGTGGGTAACCAAACAGTTGATGTACCCCACTGATTTCCATAGTAAGACTTCCTATGGAAGTCAATGGGGACCAGCAACTCTCTGGTTACCCGCATTCTTCAAAATATCTTCTTTTGTGTTCAGCACAAGAAATAAATTAATACAGGCTTGGAACAACATTACAGTGAATAAAAAATGACAGAATTTTTATTTTTCAGTCAACTATCCCTTTAAGGACAAAAGGAATACGCGTAAGGACCTGTACATGACGCGTCTTATACACGCGCATTTGACAAGCAGATTTCTCTCAATTTTCTCGGTTTGCTTTCAGTTTAGACATAACCAAATGTTCTTCTGTAAACTGTGTGTGTATTTGAGAGTATTAGCGAAATAAGACTAGAAAGATAACTTAGTCCAGCAACCAGGTGCTGTGAGACGAGCTTTTAGTCATGTGCGTGTCGGGTGCATCAGCAGTGAATGACATTTAACCGGCAAGGCTTTAAAGCACATGCAAATTATGAACTTTTGTGAACTCACTGAACTGATTTGGCCATTCCTCTGCGTTAATATTTTATGTGAGTATTTGTCGCGTTGTACACTAATGCTGTTGAGACGGAGGCGTCAGAACTAAAACTGATAAAATGCACGATATTCATATTACTACAAAAGCAGTCAGCAGCTTGCTTGGAGCAAGGATCATAGTGCAAATTTGAACTTTATCGATATATCGCCCAGCCCTACTGGGGACCTAACGGTGATGTTCTTGTAAACTGACAACGATAACACAATAGCGCGAGAGCGACTGAGGTACGAAATTGAGCAGGTGAAAAAGCTGAACGCAAGTACGTCTTTGTTGATACTTGGAAAGGAAGGAAGAATCTGTACGCACGTCAGCCAGTTATGTCCTCATATCCTCTCCTTTTCACTCCGGCAGCCGACCCAGCCAACACCCGTCCCCCTCACCCTTTTATTTTTTTTTACAGATCTGCATGATTCACGTAGGTCACATTTTCAGGTCGGAAAATCCGGAATTCCGGATTAATCCGGAAAAATCACATCCCTGAACAATGCTCAATTGGTACCAAGGGGCCCAAAGAGTGCCAAGAAAATATTCCCCACACCATGACACCACCACCACCAGCCTGAACCGTTGATACAAGGCAGGATGGATCCATGCTTTCATGTTGTAGACGCCAAATTCTGACCCTACCATCCGAATGTCGCAGCAGAAATCGAGACTCATCAGACCAGGCAACGTTTTTCCAATCTTTTATTGTCCAATTTCGATGAGCTTGTGCAAATTGTAGCCTCAGTTTCCTGTTTTTTAGCTGAAAGGAGTGGCACCCGGTGTGGTCTTCTGCTGCTGTAGCCCATCTGCCTCAAAGTTCGACGTACTGTGCGTTCAGAGATGCTCTTCTGCCCACCTTGGTTGTAACGGGTGGTTATTTGAGTCACTGTTGCCCTTCTATCAGCTCGAACCAGTCTGGCCATTCTCCTCTGACCTCTGGCATCAACAAGGCATTTCTGCCCACAGAACTGCCGCTCACTGGATGTTTTTTCTTTTCGGACCATTCTCTGTAAACCCTAGAGATGGTTGTGCATGAAAATTCCAGTAGATTAGCAGTTTCTGAAATACTCAGACCAGCCCTTCTGGCACCAACAATCATGCCACGTTCAAAGTCACTCAAATCACCTTTCTTCCCCATACTGATGCTCGGTTTGAACTGCAGGAGATTGTCTTGACCATGTCTACATGCCTAAATGCACTGAGTTGCCGCCATGTGATTGGCTGCTTAGAAATTAAGTGTTAACGAGCAGTTGGACAGGTGTACCTAATAAAGTGGCCGGTGAGTGTATATATATATATATATATATATATAATAAAAAATACATATGCACTGTATATATATATATACATATACGTGTGTGTGTGTGTGTGTATGTGCAATATTCACTACACTGTTGTTATTAACTAAAACTATTAAACAATTTTTATCGTTAAATGGAAAATAAATCTGAAATAAAGTATTGCCTTAAAAACTAACAGACAAAACAATTTTTTTTCAAGGCAAACTGAAGTACTAAAATTCCTAAAACTTGAAATGAACACTGAAAATAAAATAAGAAAAGCTCATTCAAAATATTAATACAATAAGTACATAAATACTAAAATAACACTGGTGGTTCAGTATAAAAAAATAGTACACTGTTATGTGACCTGTGGTCATGGCACTATAGTGGTCATATTTCATGCGGATCTACAGCCTGATATGAATTAAGTCAAATGAAATCAGTTTAGCCACACTTTATGTACAGCTCTTATAGTGCACAATGCCTTGTGAGAACTCTATTCTTTACTTCCTGTTTAGTTTGAAGCACAACTGTTGATCATACAAGATCATTAAAAACTTAAACACAAGAATACAAACCTGAAAGTTCCTCCAGCACCATCCTTGGCTTTATTCTTTTGAGCTATCGCTACAGACACGGAGCCGTGAGCCAGTTTAGTGCTACTCACCATACCCTGCTTCACTGCCACTGAAAGAGAGAGATTTTATGGTTTTTATATTATGAAAAAAGAATCATACTGTGATGGATCTGACAGACACCCTCACCTGTCTGGATCTGTTTGAGCTGCACCTGAGGCTGACCCACCACTATGTGGCTGTGGGGCTGACCCCTGAGCGCTACCATGGGAGTGGTTGTCAGGGTAACCTGGGGGGCTTCACTATTGCCCCCTGCTGTGGAGGCTGCAACACCTGAACAACAACATTGAATGTGATTCTATAAATACAACCATACGGAGAACATTTTACTGTAGAGGAACAACATTAAAGAGTTTTGGGCCAGAAGATTATTGGTGACTGCCCTGTTGGGCCAATGCTGCATAATATATTTGTTTTTAAATACCTTTTAATATATAAATAATTATTGATCAAACTATTTGTTACATATCAACAGTGTTGGTCAAGTTACTTGGAAATAGTAATTAGTTACTGATTACTGATTACTTCTCCAAGAAAGTAATCCCGTTACTTTACTGATTACTTATTTTCAAAAGTAATTAGTTACTTTACTAAGTTACTTTTCAAAAACATGATGCACGACCTGAATACGCTAAAGCAAAAGACCTTTCAGCCTAATTCTTTTCTTTCTGCATATTCCATCATCTAAAACGTAATCAAATGAAACAATCTTTTTTTAAACTTGTTTTATTAGTTTCAATATTTTAACTTTATGCAAATTGCATCAAGCAAAAATTTAATTAAATGCAACAGTGTCAGACTAGAAGAAAATTGTTGAACATTTAAAGGGGGGGGTTGACTGTGATTTCACTTTTTTCATTTTAAATAGGGTGTAATGTTGCTGTTGGTGCATGAACAGTATCTGCAAAGTTGCAGCGCTGAAAGTTCAATGTAAGCAGAGATATCGTCTTTTAAAAATCAGGAAGTATAATTGCCTACAAAAACGACTCGATTGGGACTACTGCTGGGTTATGGCACGTCACTAACCCACACATTTGCATCAACCCCTCCCTTCGGAAAATGCAGAAAAGGGTATGATGATATTTCAGCAGCTCCTCGTCGAGTGAGCTTGTTCACGCAGCTGTCAGGTCTTCTGTGTTTGAACTTCCCACGGACGCTGTACTTTGTCAACAATGGATACAATTTATGTTTGATTATGTTCCTGAAAATGACGATCGTAATCTAGCGAGTTCAACACCGGATACAACAAGAAACTGTTACTAAAACATGAAGCAGTTCCAACTTTAAAACAAGAGGCAGCAGTGTTGGGACACAACCTGTAAGTAGGCTAAGACTTTTTAAATGTATTTGCATGTATAATTCCAGACGTAGCCTTGTGTTTTATTTTTTTTTCAAATGCCAGCGCTGGCTTTATAGGCTACTGGTTATGCTATTTTGTGTCAACGACAACCGCGTACAAACATTATGGACCTGAATTTTGTATAAGTACTAATGTTGTAAATGTATTTTTCATTTAAATATGTTTTATGACATTATTTTCGATTTGATTAAGAACGTAAACTTGCCAACGCTGTTTGAGTATAACATTAGTAGCCAGTCAGTTGCTATTGTTGCCAGTCAGATGCTATTGTGTAAAACAAACGTGCATAAAGTAAAAAAATTTAAGAAATTATCAATCAGAAACGTTTAGTAAGAGCTGTGTGTGGTGAGGTTCTGTTTAACTCTCTTACATCAGCGGCTTCTCGAATCTGATTCTGCCTGAAACTGATACTGCAGTTCGACACCATTATTTACATCTGCACCGGAGCTCGCGTTTCCCCGTAAAGGTAATGGGCGTTAACCTTCCGGACAACGTGAGCGACAGTTCAGCCAATCACAACACACCGGGCCAAACTAACCAATCAGAGCACACAGTCTGTTTCTGAGGGAGTGTTTTCATAGACTCAGGAAGTGAACCGCTCGTTCAGGGGACAGAGAAGAGCGCGGCTGACAATAAAGGTGAAGTTTATGAAAAATAAGACTTAAAAAAACGAATACATGTTATATTGCACCCCATAAACACAATCATGCGAAAGAAAAAAAAAGCAGTAACCCCCCATTAAACCTATTTTCTGCATATTCCACCAAATTTTAATGAAATAAAGAAAGTCCTTCTTCTGTTTACTTAAATTTCTACATCTACCAGCATATAAAATAAATATATTTTGTAATTTGTTTATTTGCAACAGATGTAAAAATACGAAGTCGAGAATTATGTTTTTTTTTAAATAATTGTCCTAGAAAAACATCAAATTACAACCCATGCTGCTACCAATCACCACCAAACTCAGTGTGCATGAAGTAAGAGACATTGAGGATGCTATATTCTGCGGACGGATTTTTAATATCTCGAACGGTTTAGCCGTCGCGGATTTTTTTGACTAAAGAAGGACACATAAAGTGTGTTATAACTTGGTTAGTTTTACTGACAGTTACAAAACTTCCCAAGTGTATATTGTTCTATTCACGCACAAACAACTTTCTACATTAACAATAATAATCTACAAACCCACAGAAAGTCAGATATTGTAGCTTTGAATATGATCATGCTCTTTCTGAGCCTAGGCCTGTCACACAGTCTGTGTGTGTGTGTGATTGAGTCTTTTGACACACAGTCTCTGTGTGTGTGTGTAGGGGGAGGGCTTAATAAGTTCACTGTGTGTCTGGCCTGCTAAAGTACAATACATTTTCTTAAGCCTGGTATTTTTTACATAAGTTTTTATTTTTATTTTTTTATAAGTAAAGGCATATAACCTGTTTAATTGTAGTGCATTGACAATAGTTTTATATAATTAGTGTATTAATTAAATTAACTTGGTCCATAAATCAAAAAAGTAAGTATAAATCAAAAGGAAGTGTGTTAAAACTTCTGCATACATTAACTGATCTTGATGAAACTTCAGCAGTGTGTTCGTTGTAAGAGGTCGATCACATGGATGTGACTATTGTGAGTCAAATATATAGCGCCACCAACTGGCAGCAGAAAGTGTTTCACTTTCAAAATGCTTTGAAATCGCACTCTTACTTTTACCCGATTTGCTTCAAACTTCATCTGTATAATGTAAACACACGCCAGATGAAGAGCTGTGAAAGCATTATTCAATATCTAAGATAATGTTGCCATAGCAACGCATCAAACTTTAACATTCCTTTTTTTGATGATTTTGAGTCTCTTAGCGGCTTTTGGGGCCCTTAACGGGTTTGAAAACTCTTGAAACTTTGCACACAGGTCAGATCCCACAGCCATCAGAGCCGGGCTAAGATGGTACCCGGGTGTGGCAAGGGGGCTAGACAGCGCCCCCTGGAACGGGGTCCAAAACTTGGTCCGTAAATCAAACACGCTTGCATGTAATAATATGAAACTCAGTACACATGTTGATCTCATCGTTTCATATATTCATATATTCTCCTCAAGCCGGACAACTTTCTAATTTACACTCATGAGCTAGGACCCACAGAAAGTCAGATATTTTGGTTTGAAAATGTTGAGTGTCTCTCTGAGCCTACACTTCTGTATGGCAAGCCCTTTTAACATTTTAAAAGCTAAGTTTGACTATTCGTAATTAACATTGTAGATATCAACAACGTCCTTTCTAGTCGTAATTACATTTTGGATAGTTTGTATTATCATTTAAGATATCTGTAACGCAATTGTGACTAGTCGAAACGACAGATAGAGTATGGCAAGCCGTTTTAACATTTAATCATTTTAACCTACTAGTCTCTATTTTCATGCTACTAGTACTTATTTTAGATACTAGTATCTATTCCATTAAGTACTAGTACTTATTCATTAGCTACTAGTGCTTATTCTTTAGATACTAGTGCCTTTTCTTTAGATACTAGTGTTTATTCTTTAGGTACTAGTACCTTTTTAATAGATACTAGTACTTATTCATTAGACACTAGTCCTTATTTATTAGATACTAGTACTTATTCATTAGATGCTAGTCCTTATTCATTACATACCAATGCTTATTAATTAGTTACTAGTACTTATTCATTAGATGCTATTACCTATTAAATAGATACTAGTACTTATTCATTAGACACTAGTACTTATTTCAATGGTGACTAGTAACTATTCTTTGTTACTAGTCACATTTTTTCCATTGACTTCTATGGTGATCTGTCATTTCAGATATCGACTATTCAGTTCTGACTAGTATGTTAGTATGTATTCCAATTGTGGAATACATGCGTCAGTATGTATTCAAAGCCAGGGTTACGTTTTGTACACGTGATAGCAGAATAACCCTAAAGGCACCAAGGTGGGGTGCCCACCCGAGCTTTATATATATATATATATATATATATATATATATATAAATATAGCTGCGAGCAGCGATGAGAGGCCAGAGCCGGGCGGTACCGCCATCACAATACACATATATATATATATATACACACATATACATATATATACATATATAAACAGCTGCGAGCAGGCGATGGAAGGCCAAAGCCGACGAGCTATCCGCGTGCCGTACTTAGCACCGGGGTTGCGGTGCCACCGGCTCGGGCACGCAGACTCGCTGCTCGCAGCTATATTCTTTGATTGTCTCTCTTATATTATTGTTACCTAGACGTCCAAGATACATCCATTCCAGAGTACGGAAGACGTTCTGAATTGGATTATACATCATATTTACCAACCAAACATGTTAGAAGTAGCCTACACACAAGATGAAATGAAAGTTTTTCCAAATGTCATTTCTCTTTTTCTCCCAAAGACGAATCCCTTTTTCTGTGTCAGACTTAACCTTGTTTGTTGGCGTTTATACTGAACGAATGTTTCACACATACTACATTTGCAGTGCGTATTTTCCCGCACCCATGTTACAGTTTTATAGATTAGTGCTCATACCGCGCGCTCTCAGGAGCGGTGCGTCACTTGCGTTGCGTGCATAACAGCAGAGCAGAGATCTACACAGTAGGCAACCACAACAACGCGACACAATGGATGTAGGCTAAAATACTGATTTGAAATAAAAAATAGAGAATAAATGTTGTGATTGTGGTACAGCCGATCAGTTGCGCACTGCAAACGCAGCACATGTGAAAGCAATAACGCGTGCTGCTCCTGCATACACACTGCTACACGCACCACATACACTCTACACACGGAGTGTGTGAAACAGCTGTAAGTCACGCAGCTGTTTCTTCTAAATAATGCCGCGAGTGGGGCTTGAGGATCCGAAGTCGCATAGGTTTGCACAGTGCGATCTGATGCAGCCCCTGAAGTGACACAGGAAACAGAAATGCTGCATAATAATGCAAGTAGCCTACGAGACGAAATAACGTTAAATAACATTTCGTCTCGTCTTTTGGCCAACGAAAATGAAGAGACATTTTAGCATAGTTTTTATTTTTGTAAACCACATTTAGTCTCGTTTTTATTAGTCAACGATATTGCATTATACATTTAGTTATAGTCATCGTCATACAACCAGCATTTACGTTGCCTCGTCTCGTTTTCGTCACATGGTAAAGGTTTCGTTGACGACTATATTTAGTCATAATTTCGTTGACAAAAGCAACACTAATTTGCGGTATAACTAGTCAATCACAAATGTGGCTCAACAGTTAGGTGTATAGATAATCTCATCTTTTAGGCATTTGACCGACGGGATGACACTTCAGCGCGAGAAATCGGGCGTGTGAGCGTGTGTGAGAGTTGGCAGCTCTGCTGCTCTGCTCTCTCCCGCGCTCTAGTTGTCTCTCACTGATGTCGCGGCGCTCATACATTATTGTTATTCACGCACGAACTCATGTCACGAGACAGTCTCACTAAACAAAATCCCGGTTATCTAACGCAGTACGCAGCCTGTTTATGGGAAAGTAACGGTAATCTAATTACTGTCTTTTTTCAATTGTAATCCCTTACTTTGCTCGTTACATGAAAAAAGTAATCAGATTACAGTAACGCGTTACTTCTAATGTGTTACTGCCCATCAGTGCATATCAATAATAATAATAATAATAATAATAATAAATGTTTTTATAATGCTATTTAATTTGATATATAATAATAATAATAATAATAATAATACGAGGGAAAGGGACTCAAAAGTAATTTAAACTATTTTACTAATAGTACTTTTTCATAAAATATTTTAATGTTTTATAAATGGATTCAACCATCTACGATGCAAGGAAATCACTTGCATATGCAACCAAATTTCATGCTAAGCCACATGTAATTAAGTTTGACTATAGGCAAAAAATAAGTTTAGAGCAGATAAAATGTCATTGCCTGTTAAGCTGCACGCACCGTCGCTTGGCTGAGAGCGCCCTCTGTTGATTACTCATGTGAATGAAATAGAGAGGATTTTACAGATGCCACGTAAATAGAATTGACACGTTAGATCTAAATAATGGTTGATGGAACTGTGTCCTGATCGGGCCAGTGCTGTATCCTCATTTTAAGCCTTGCCAATTTAAACATTAAAGCACATGAAAACACGAAAGATAACTAATGCGTGCCTGACAGAAAGCCGGATCTGACAGGACAGAGCGCTTGAACAGACAATTTCATACAAAATTATGCCAAAATGCCTGTCTTGGCAAGGATCCAAGAAAACATAGTCGGTTATAGTGAACATAAACAGTTGAGAAAGACAACGCATGTGTATAATATCAGTATATTGGATCTGTGCATTATTGTCTTAAAGTGACAGCAGCCAAATTTTCCTATACTATAAACTTTGTTCTATTGTGTTTAATTGTGATATATCTTGTGGTTCTGATATTTTATTAAACTGTTTACTTGAGTTTAATAATGTTTGGAAACTATATTTTATATTTATTTTTCATAGTATATTTATATATTTTTTTTCATTTGCATTGTTCTTGCATACCATTTAAAAAGTCTAAGCAAGTAAAAGGCTAAATTTACTAGCCAAAATGGCGACTCTAGCGTCTGTGAGGGTTGAACTGACAATTTGGACCCTTTGTCATGTAGTATCAGGCACAAACGTTTACTCTATGTTTCCAACAGTCAATACTCTGCACCAATGTGCAAGAAACACCAACTAGTTATAATGAAATGCATATGATGTTTACCTTTGTATTAAATGACCCACTCAGAGTAATTTTATATTTGCCACAGGGCAAATACAGGCATTACCATTAAACATCATTTAAACCATGTACTAAAGCAATTAAAATCCAAACATTGTAAATTAAGACTAAACACCTCATTTTTCCTCCAATATGCTGTTTGTATTAATTATCCCAATAGTGTCCTTGCCCTCACTAAAAAATACATGAGGTAAATGATGCATGTAAATATCTTTACCAGAGAGGTGGTTTGGCTGGAGTTGCTGAGGGCAGGTTGGATGAGCGTGCGAGGACCTGTAGCGGTGGCTCCAGTAGTGTTGGAGCCGGTCAGCAACACAGCAGACGCCTGGAGGGCCTGGCTCTGCTGGATAAAGGCTGTGGAGTCAGGAGTGAGCTGTCGCAGAGCTGGAAGACTCCTCTGAGGAAGCGACATAGAAGGGAGAAGTTAATCGTGGACAATATGATGGTCACCAATAATGAAGTTATCAGTACAAGCAATAGCAAATAACGGATTTAATGTAACTCCATTTCCCTCCTACGCTTCATCTAAGCAGCACTATGTGGCTTATGCAGGCAGTGTGAACATTGCAGCAGTGCTAACACAATCTCCAAATAAACATGCTGTTTACTTGTGCATTGTGAAACAGGCCTCACTAAGATAACAATCCTGCTCTAAAAACATGGCTTATAAACTTCAATCCCAGTTTTGATCCCTCCAATTACAAGACTTTAAACCACTTATGAAAACTGTACCTGATATGCAACTATACATTAAAACTGAACTACATGAATCAAACTACATGTTGTTAACATTTTAAGAAAAAAGACCTTTACCTTAAGGAAAGGCACTAGATAAGGCTGAGGAGACAGAGTTGAGCTCTTTGTAGAGCCTGCTGGTGAACTCCTCTGCTTCAATCGCCCCTTCCTGAGGGGATAAACAGCAAAAATAACTCACACATATAGACATTTGAATATATTTAGAAGTTCATATCCCTGAGGGTCCAAAAGTCTACGAGCACAAAAAAAAAATCATTTAAAATAAACTGAAATTTTAGGATTTTTTAAAATGTAAAACTAAAATATGAGGGAAATATTTTATATTTTTAAATATGAAGGAAAAACATAACAGTAAACTTGGATAAGATATTTGGCAAAACTACAGGTTATATTTTACTACGCAAAAAAAGCATAACGTACATTGACTATAACATAATCAGTTATTAATATTTTATTTCTCTTGTTTTGCATGTGTTAATAATTTCTTTGTAAGAGAGAACAAATATGTATTAATATTTGAATAAAAGGTAAGGATGTCAATTGTATATATATATATATATATATATATATATACATACACACACACACACACACACACACACACATACATAAATGTATAATTTATGTGAACTGTGTATAATTATTTTGTATAAATACACACATATGCATGTATACATTTAAGAAATTTTTATATATGTATATTATATATATATATATATATATATATATATACTATATATATACATACATACATCATTTATATTATATATAAATAAATAAAAATTCTTAAATATATACATACATACTGTATGTGCGTATTAATATACACATTATAATTATACACAGTACACTTACTCACCTAAAGGATTATTAGGAACACCATACTAATACTGTGTTTGACCCCTTTCGCCTTAAAAACTGCCTTAATTCTACGTGGCATTGATTTAACAAGGTGCTGAAAGCATCCTTTAGAAATGTTGGCCCATAATGATAGAATAGCATCTTGCAGTTGATGGAGATTTGTGGGATGCACATCCAGGGCACAAAGCTCCCGTTCCACCACATCCCAAAGATGCTCTATTGGGTTGAGATCTGGTGACTGTGGGGGCCATTGTGACTGTGGTGAGCTCTTGCAGATTGTAGCCTCTTTCTCCTATTTGGAGTGGAGATGAGTGGTACCCGGTGGGTTCTTCTGCTATTGTAGCCCATCCGCCTCAGAGTTGTGCATGTTGTGGCTTCACAAATGTCTTGCTCGCATATCCCGGATTGTAACTTCAGGATGTCTCGATACCACTTTTCACTTCCGATACCGATACCGATGCCGCAGCTTTGGCTTTTGCCGCTACCGATATTAATCCGAATATTTTTATTTTATTTTTAAACTAATAGAAATCTAGCAATTTTCTCAATTAGCCCCTTAAAATATACCTTCAGTATATAGTCCACAACAACAGTTGATTATGTAAGATCCCACCCTTTTTCAAACACTACTATATATATATATATATATAGAGAGAGAGAGAGAGAGAGAGAGAGAGAGAGAGAGAGAGAGAGAGAGAGAGAGAGAGAGAGAGAGAGAGAGAGAGAGAGAGAGAGAGAGAGAGAAATAAAAGAAAATACTGGTACTTTTAGTAGGCTACTTAACTCATCAGCTACTTAAAGCTAGCTAGCTACCAACAGGTTTAAAGTTAAAACAATTTAAACAGCAGTATTCTACATTGTAAATACCAGTACAGTTTTTTTAAAGCAAGTAGAATTTCTATAACTGTGTGTTAAACTGATTATCACTCTTGTGTGTGTTAAACACAATCTACTTAATACAGACAGCTTCATTATAAAGATAAACAACAAATCCCCAAAATATATGATCATAATCTATGACAAAAAATGCTATTATAAACTAGATTAGTGAATAATACATATTGCTCTTTGTATTGTTGTAAAATACATTCATGAAAAACAATATAACAAAAATGAAAAAGATAATTATTTTAGAATTTTAAAATTGAGACATGTTCTAAGTGTATAGCACAGCTATTTAATGAGGCAGCAACATTAATAATTATTAATGTTAAGAAGCTTTAATTGCGTCACTGCATTATGATATGAATCACTCCAACACAGTGCGGCACAAAGCGCTTATGCGCATCCCGAGCGCAGAATGATGCGCTTGAAACCACGTGAAGTTACAGCGCGCAGCCAAGTATGCACCCTATGCTATGCACGCTGCGCGTCAAGTCCGCTTTGAAAAGTGCAAAGCACAAAGGAAATACATATTGATGGACAGTGTTTTAAACAGTATCTATCTATACAATAGTTTATTGAGCCTTTTCTTTTAACAGTTTTAAATTTCAGTTACTGTGCGCGTGAAGAACAATAGTGCTCTGACTCTAGTGTTGTGATCTAACCGAGGGCGTCCGACACCAGGTAGAAAGTAACACGATTAAGTTACAGCAATTAAGTCCAGCAAGATAATGTTGTTTTATGTGAAAACATAGACCTTTATCTACAGATAAAGTATAATAGTATTAACATTGAATCATCTTGAAGATAGTTTCATCATTGACTGTAACCGAACGCAGCGCTGTTTGAGTGCTGAATGGAGAATGACTGACAGCCGCGAGAGGAAAAAGTTTACGTGATCTTGAATTTAATGACTTAAATATTAATTTCTCTCTCACATAATGGCTTCAGAACACTTATAATAGAGTGCACGAAAACGTTATGGTACTTTAGAATGTTTTTTTGCCTTCTGTGGGGCTTAACAATAACATAATAGTATACGCACAATATCGGATGTGGATCGGCCTCGTCTGATCAATACCCGATCCCGCAAAAAATGGCAGGATTGGAGCGATACCGATCCTGAGTATCGAATTCGGGACATCCCTAGTTGTAACGAGTGGTTATTTCAGTCAAAGTTGCTCTTCTAACAGCTTAAATCAGTCGCCCCATTGTCCTCTGACCTCTAGCATCAACAAGGTATTTTCACCCACAGGACTGCCACATACTGGATGTTTTTCCCTTTTCACACCATTCTTTGTAAACCCTAGAAATGGTTGTGCGTTGAAAATCCTAGTAACTGAGCAGATTGTGAAATACTAAGACCGGCCCGTCTGGCACCAACAACCATGCCACGCTCAAAATTGCTCAAATCAACTTTCTTTCCCATTCTGACATTCAGTTTGGAGTTGACAAATTGAACAGGTGTTCCTAATAATCCTTTAGGTGAGTATATATATTATGTAAACAAATGTTTATTTTGAATGTGATTAATCGTTGCCCAGCACTAATATATACATACATTATATTCTTACAATTAATAAAATTAATACTTTTATTCAGAAAATTTTCAGCAAAAGTTTCTAAATCAAAGACCGCAAAAGAGAGAGCGACAACAGCCCTGGTAAGCATTTCTTTAATGCAGGCATGAAAACGGGTCAGGGTGAAAAAGGTGAGAAGGATAGTACTCCTCTAGGGGGTTCGGGGGCATGCTCCCCGTCAGAAAATTTTAAATATTCCATATTTAAGCATCATTCTGATGTATTTTGAGAATGCATTTTTTGCCAACCTGGGGAGAGCTGGAGAAACTTAACTACAGCCATGAGTAGAAAAATATTATGGCCTTATTTTAATAATAGAAAAAGAACGCAATAACGAATCTCGTTACCAACGCAGTTAAAAAAAAATCAAGTAGAATTTCTATAACTGTGTGTTGAACTGATAATCACTCTTTTGTGTGTTAAACACAATCTACCTAATACAGACAACTTCCTTATAAAGAAAAAAATATGATCATAACCTATGACAAAAATTATATTATAAACTAGATTAGTGGGTAACTTAGTCAAATTTAGTCTAGAAAAACAATAATTGTATAAAATCAGAACATTTACTGAAAAAAATTAGTGGGGAACAAATTAGAGACAATAACTGTAGCACTAAATCTGGTAAAACGTTACACATTGCTCTTTGTATTAATGTAAAATGCATTCATGAAAAACAAGATAAAAATTATTTTTGTCTACTATAAACTTAAGAAAATATATATAGCACAAATGCATAGCACAGCTGTTTAATGAGGCAGCAACATATTATAGATAGACAGAACAAAAATACTATTAATAATTTTTCATTGCGCAAAAGTATTACAGCTCTTATGCGTCATCGTGAGCGCTGAATGATGCGCTTGAGGCAACACGAGTCACAGTGCGCAGCTCTTCGAGTCCGCATTGGAAAGTTCTAAGCACAAAGGAAATACATATCGATGCATAGTGTACTATACAACTATCTATGAAATAGTTTATTGAGCTTTTTCTTTAACAGTTCAATTCAGCCTTTATGTGTTATCATTTTTAAATCTAAAAAAAAAAAAAAAATGACTTGCAAAATGTCAACTTTTTTTCCCACAAAGTCAGAAACATACAAACATACTCAACCTCAGACTCACCAGCAGGTTCTTGACCAGCTCTTTAACATTGGCGACAGTCTCTGATGACTGCTTACCGCTAGTGGCCAGCTTTATCAGCGTGGATAAGAAGTTCCTACATTTCTTTACATTCTCCATTGTCTCCTATAAGAAAAGAAAAGAGATTGCATTAGCACAAAGCCACTTTACTCCTCCTGCAGTAGCTTAAGGTTATCTTGCAACAGTCTCTTGGACGCATATACATGTTCAGGTTAACATTTAACAGCATGAGCCTTGCATCAAATGGGGATTTCAGGGGATTCCCACTCTGAGAAAACAGGTTTTCATTTAGGTTTACACTCAAAAATCTCTTTCACAACTAATTTTTCAAAATCTCTCAAAACATTTATGATCAGGTTATATTTAAAGATCCTTCAAGAAAAGCATGAAGCTAAATGTTCAGCACCGTCTCTTCAGTCTTTGTGTGACTGCAAAGTTAGCGCAGCCTCTCACCGTTGCTGAGGAGACGGTGGTCCCGTGGCAGCAGTCACAGTCCTCTGGGCAGTTCCCGCCTGCACTGACAACACCGCACCCACAGAGGAGGCCTGCTGACACATGAGAGAGAATGAGTATAAAGAGAGAAGGTAACAGCCACAATTCACAGCACAATTACAATTTCACATACAATTCCCCTCATTTCCAAGGGGCAGTTTCTTCATAATATGTGACCTGATCCAGCAAAATGAGTCACAGTGACCCAAATTGAAAAATTGAGATTTTGGTATTAATAGAAAGAGGACACCATAAGCTTTCAAATGATATCTTAGTTAAAGTCATACCTTTAATGGTTGTAAAGATATACACATTTGAATTCTGGTCATCTGCCCTTTTTTCAAATTGAAAACCTGAGAAAATCGCCTTTAAAGTTTTTTTGCCCTTTTGTTGTTGTTGATTTCTTTCAAAATTCATTGCATTTTAGGGATAAACGATTTATTTTATAGCTTAATTTGACCAAATACATGAATATAATGCGATTTAACCACTGAAGCTCAAATTATGTTAAGTTTTTTTGATTAAATAATTAAAAAGGCACTTTTACAAAAATGTTCTAAAATCAGAAAGATTGAACAGAGGTGCCAGAGAGAAATTCACTTTTCATACGGATTAGCCCACATAAGCAGAGAGCAGTCTGTTTTCTTTCGTTTTGAATGGTTCTGTTTAAAAGTAGACATTTCAATATATATATTTCTCAGGTCTGTTTGGCAAGTGGAATACCTTATACGCTGACTTTCGTTTCATGAGACGAGCTTTAGTTCACGTGCCGCCGCTTCCGTGTAGCCTAGTGATCCATTGTCTGCAATATTTATTTCTTATTATTAAATCCTGGTAATTGGTTGATGAAACATTGATTTAAATTAAGATTCAATTATTTCAAAACGAAATTCACTTTAAAGAAAGGCTTTGTGCTTGCTTTCTGATTAGGCTCTGTGAAAGTTTTAGTGCTGCTTCCAGAGAACGATCACGTTCGAATCATAGTTTTTTCCTCATAAATGCAAACACGGAAATAAATAAAATAAAATGAAGATTTTATGTTCTGGGGAGAGTCAACCCTTCTTCATCCGGTGGGTAGGATTACTACTTTTGGTTTGTGCAGTGTAGCTAATTCAAATAGGAATATTTATTAAAATATTTAATTATCTGGGAATTATGGATCTCCTCCATGACGCTGAATTTTAAACAATTGCCCAATTTTAAACAATTTAGTAATAATTTAACTAGTTTTGTGGTGTAGGTCTACGTATTTTATAATGTTAACTCTTCAAATAATAGGCTTATTGACTTGAAGGATAACGGCGGAGATGAAGGGACGTGTCGTGATTCTGTCTTCTCACACCGCGACAGGTTCGTGGATCTGAGTGTCGCGATCGTTACAGCCTTAGATGTATTCTTCTTGCAGATAAATATACCTCACACAGCTTAGGTTAGAAGCCTCCAGTAAGTTCAACGCTTTGAGTTCAACGTTTCAGCGGATACCCGGGAAATGCGCAGAGGTGAGGGGAGTTGAGAAGAGCAATGTTTATTTCAGCGAATTTAAAGCTTTGACTTTAATCGTCATTTAAATACCTTTACTCAATTATTTGGACTACGAAACTTTGGGAGATTATTTTTGAATGTCTATTCTTTGAAATTCGCAAAAAAAATTTTTTTTGGTTATTTCATTGTTTTTCCACATAATCGGGCCATATCTTAAAATGGAACGTTGTGACTTCCGACTCATTTCGCCAGAGCGGGTCACATATGCCTTTTGTAGGTACCTGTACAGGTGGTCTCTGGAGTGTGGTAGTTGCCGTGCTGCTGGGTGTAGGAGAGCCCTGCTTTATGATGGTGGTAGGGGTCACCTGTTCGGGCCATTAGGGGAGTTCCAGGTGCCTGCAGGTATGCATAAATAAGAAAGACAGCAATGAGAAGAAATCAATACAATACTGTTTAAAAGTTTGGGTCCTGTATATTTTTTTTTTAATGATTATGAAAGAAGTTTATCTTATGCTCACCAAGACTGCATTTATTTGTCCAAAAATATAATACTGTTAAATATTATTACAGTTTAAAATAGCAGTTTTATTTTTCTATCATTCTAATATGCTGATTTGGTGCTCAAGAAACATTTATTGTTATCAATGTTCAAAACAGTATTTTTGTTGAAATTTAGATTTTTTTTTTTTCAAGATTCTTTGATTAATTGAAAGTAAAAGAACAGCATTTATTTGAAATAGAAATCTTTTGTAACATTATAAATGTCTTTGCTGTCACCTGTAAACAATTGTATGCGCCCATGTAGAATAAAAGTTTCTTATTTTTTTCTCCATTTTTATTTTTAACTTTACTGATATTTTTGTAAAGTAAAAACAAAAGACATATAAATACTTCTGTTTATCTATTAAAACAGCTGTTAATCATATTTGTAGTGGGGTGAGTGGAAATTGTGAAATGGCAGACTGTACAAATGAGAAAAACAACTATTCATTCCCAGCAGAAAAAAAAATAATGATTGTTAAAATCGTGGTTATTGGGGGGCATATTTTTCAGTTAAGAGAATGATGATGGGAGAAGAATGAGGTTTTTTTTTGTAGTTTATTTCAACATAGTGCACACCATAATCAAAATATACATAATGGTCAAAGGCACATTATTGATCACATTGACCAAAACAAAGATACTTGAACAGTTACGCACATTCCATAAAACAGTTCCTGTTCAACTGTAGAAACAAGTGAACCATACCTGGCATGTTCCAATGTGTCTGCTGTTTCTTTTGTCATTGACTGAAGAAGAAAAAAAACTACCCCAACATCAGTAGTCAGTGATGGAACTTATTTTACCATGATCATGTAGAATATCAGTCCAATGTAGTTGAAATGCTTGCTGATGGTACAGCAATCTCAGTGAAAACACTCTTTAAAGTTTGTGGTGCAGGTCTCTGATCACTGTAGTTATAAAAAAAAAGAAAAAAAGCGAACAACTGTCAGCATAATATCAGGAGCAACTGTATTATTACATTAGAAATCACTAATAGCCTCCTAATATTGCCCACAAATAACACACACATACACACAAAAATAGACAGTCATAGACAGTCATATTTGTATTCTTGGCACACATGCTGTTTGCAGTATTATACATTACATCAATGACATTTGATATTTTAGAAACTAAATTACTGTTGTTTAGCACATTATAAGCATCTACATTTGAGCAGATATTCCTGAACACAGTATATAACCGTAAACACTGGTCTAAATATTCATAATAATAATTCATTACATTTATATAGCGCTTTTCTCTACGCTCAAAGCGCTTTACATAGAAGAGGAATCTCCTCAACCATCCACCTGGATGATGTGGTTGGTGGAGAGGAAGAAGACAGAGTTATGACACCAATGAGTATATATGGGGATGATTAGGAGGCCATGGTGAACAGAGGCCACTGGGCAAATTTGACCAATTTGATGATTTGGGATTTTTGGGGATTTTTAATGACCACAGAGAGTCAGGTATAACATCTCATTCGAATGACATTCATCATGTTACAGTATAAACACTCATATTAATTTTATATTGTATTATGCATTAAAGCATAAAAACATCCTTGTATCATACAACATTTATATGCAATGAAACGTTAACTATATATATCATATTTCATATAAGTCTCGCAAGGTTTCACACATTTTTGTCTGGCAAAATAGTCCAAATAGCAAAATGTGTACTTATGGAAAACACGTAAACTAATGTAAAAGAATGAATGACTTACTTGTCAGTGAATGATATCCTCCGCTTCTTCTGAGGTAAATTCAAGGCTTAATTATCATACCGCATCTTCATCCAAAAACGATGAAAAGTAGAGTAACCTGATGAAGCTTGATTTTTTGATTTTGTAATAAAATGGACAGAATTTGAAAGCTAAGACTTTTATTATTATCATAAGTAACAGAGTACAACGCTCTGTGATCGGATGGCTATGTGCCCTACAAATAATGTTTTCTGTCTAGAAAAATGCAGGCCTGGTAACCCTGGCTTGAACTACGGGTGATTCAGAGGGTCAAATAGAGACTGCTTTAAAAGGATAGTTCACCCTAAAAAAAAATCTGAAAATTCTGTCTTCATGTACTCACCCTCAAGTTAATACAGGTTTGGAACAACTTGAGGGTGAGTAAATGATGACAAAATAAACAAAATAGAGTGAACTATGATTTAAACATCGCTATTTTCTTTACTGTTAATGAGTTTGTCATGTTACCAGCCTTAAATTCAACACTAGATACATTTTATTCACACATCAGCTGTTGGACAATAGTGAAGTAATTGCTTTTATTGGCCGAAACCAATCATTGGCCGACACATCGGGAATAGACCAGGGATGCATAATAGATCGGCCACCATATCGGTATTCGGCCAATATATTATGCTTCCCTAATCCCTAGTAGATATATGTTCCTTTTTAATGATATTGTTATTGACCCAATAAGAAAATTTGACCTGATATATTAAAGCCAATAAATAATTAGTATTGTTTCCTTCAGCTGAGGCACTGTTCATCATGATGGTTAATCTAATTCCTTGAAATATAATTGGAATCACTTCAAAAATTAAAATACAGATGAGTGCAACATGTGCAGAGCTAAGTGTGTCAAATAGGCTACATTAAATTATGAAATGAAAACACTACTGTAACAATGAGTGAATTATTTGTATGTTTTTGAGCAGTTACATGTAGAGCGCATCCACAACAGAGTTACACCTTAATGACTAGCACAATCAAGTTCTAGCACAAACTGCTTTTGCAGCCTTTTGTTTTGTGCAATTGTAAGTTGTTGTGTTTATTTTATGTGTGTGCGTGTATATATATATATTTTTGCACACACGTCAGAACATTACACATCAGAAAAATTTGCACACGCGTCAGAACAGGTGAAAATTGACTTTTACTCAAACTTTAACAAACTTCTCCTACATTTTTAATCTGATCATCTTCAAATTTGGTGAGTGTAATCTTAAGGCCTTTGCGACGTTAAATTACGAAGATCTTGAGTTTTCGTCGAAGGGCGTGTCCTTGTCGGCCTGACAAATTTCGATGTTTCGCCATGAAACAGGAAGTTGCTGTAACTCTGGTAAACAATGCCCCAAACTTTGGATAAGAGTTGTCCAGAACCCATGCTCAAATTCAGTTACAGTCATAGCCCCACCTGCTGGCAACAGGAAGTGATTTGAAAGTGTTTAACACTGTTATGGACTCATTGGGTCTCATTCATGAAACATTCGTAAATATACGAGTACATATGAGAGTGATTTGCTTGTAAAGAGATCTTCCCGAAAACTCTTCTCCTGATTCACAAATACTTCGTAAACGTCAGATGTGATAGTGAAATGTGTGTGTGTGTTAGTGAATTCCAACCAGTCGTAAATGGGATGCGCGTGCACGTTCATTCTCAATTACCATAAATCCCGCCCATTATATTCGACTGACAACTATATATAGGCATATAATAACATGAATGCGAATGAAAAAGAAGGATTTCTCGGATGCAGAAATTGAAGCTTTATTATCAGAAGTTCATTAAAATACGCCACTTTTATTTTCAAGCGTATATAGTGGCCTATCAGGTCCTAAAAAAGAAAGCTTGGCAGCATATTACAGATGCAGTTAATGGAGTTTCATCTGTTAATCGAACAGTCCCAGAAGTGAGAAGAAAATGGTTCGACATTAAGCTTGACAGCAAAAAACAAATGAGTTAAAAGATCGTATTCAAACTGGAGAAGGACCACCATTGATCACCAGATCTGCTATTACTTATGAAAGCTTGTTTCCGCCAAAGAATGAAAAATAAAAAAGGTAATTGCGACTTTTATCTCACAATTTTGACTTTTTTTTCTCACAATTGCGAGTTACATCTCGCAGTCGCAATTCTGACTTTATTTCTCAGAATTGCGAGATGTAAAGTCAGAATTGCGAGATATAAATTCAGAATTGCGTGACATAGTCGCAATTGCGTGATATAAAGTCAGAAATGCATGATAGGCTATAAAGTATAAAGAATTGTGAGATTTAAACTATTCTGATGGGTTAGGGGAAAGTTAGGATTTTTCCCCCTTAGAATTAGCCTGATAACTCGCAATTCTGACTTTATATCTCGCAATTATAACACGCAATTGTGTGATAAAAAGTCGCATTTATTCTTTTTTTTTTTCAGTGGCGGAAACAAGCTTCCATAAATTAGCCTACTGGCTCTCATAATAGAAGTACAAAAAAAAAACATTTTTTATATATAAAATATATAAAATACTATACTATATAATATAGGCTACTATATCAAATATTTTTTTTAAAATGCTGTTTAAATATGTAGCCTACCCGATTCTAAGGTGAATTAAAATGCAGCCTTATTAATGAGTAAAACGTTCGGATGTTAAGCGCACCATTTACGCGTGGCTGGGAGCAGGTGTAGATTTCTTGCGTACCAACTAACATTTGGAAAATACGAACATTTTAATAAATCCGAAAATTATACGCCAGAACCACTTTACACACGATTTACACAAAAATTTGTTCTGCTCGTGTTTCATGAATGAGACCCATTGTTGTGGAGTGCCAGCAAGGGCTAAACATGCTAACAACATTCTTGAAACATGCTAAAACATGCTAGCAAACACTTAATGAAGTGTTAAAGCATGCTATTACTGCAATTAAATAGGAATTTGCTGTAACTCAGACATGGAATGTCCAATCTGCCCCAAACTTCACACGCTTGATAAGAGTCATGGCCGAAAGTAAACACATCTACATGATAATATTCAGTTATAGTAATAGTGCCACCTACTAGCAACAGGAAGTGACATGTTTAACACGTTGATGCTGTTCTAGCAACATGTTAAAAATGCCAATGCTTTCTAAATATGCAAGAAACATGTTAAAACATGCTAGCAACGCTTAGCTAAGTTCGAAAGCATGCTAGAAATGCTAAAGGAAGTTTGTAACAGCTTTAACTCTATTACCTTAGATGTTATATTTCTCTATACCATTAGGGGGCGCTAATCATCTTCATAGATGAGTTTTAAACAGGTACTATACCTAAAGAAGTAGGCAACCATGTGGATTAGGGGTGTGCACCAAGAGCTGTAATTATTATTCGAAAAATAAAATACTATTTGAATTTTACTACGTTGCTTTGCTGCCCATAAATGCAGTGAATCCATGATAAATCCCAAGCACTAACTCGCAGTTATAATTAAACGCACTGGGTGGCGCTGTGGAGTGTGTTAACAAGTTTTGTGTATTTGATCACATAATGTTGTCGTCTGCAACTAGAATGCTAGAAAACACTAAGCTAAGTGCTAACACATTTTATACATGCAAAAGGAAGTTATTGTAACTTAAGCAGGCAATTTCCAATGTGCTCTAAATTTAACGTTTTAAGTGTCCTAGTCTGAAGACATCTACATTAGAAAATAAAGTTATAGCACCACCTACTGGCAACAAGAAGTGACATTTAACAGTGTGATGTAGTACTCTATCTATGGCTTTGCTTCGCGAACGAAGATTTAAGATTTAACGCATGCTATTATGCCTATAATAAACGTAACAATTTGTCATTTGTAACTGACTTTGACATACTCCTAGGGGTGTGATGGTTATTATACAACCGTGAGACCGACGGTTATAGTTAAACACGTCATCAGAACTCTATAACCGCCCAAACTGTGCTATTAAAATATTTTTTACAAACATTTATCATCATAGAGAATGTTTAAATACTTGCCTCTGCTTATGAAGCAAACGGAGGCAAGTTAGTGGTGCTTCAGAGGCTGAGTGATGGAGATGATTCAGGGAAGGTCTGTGCACCTTTACCGATCAGAGTGTGCGCTGACACGGAGTTTATAAGCCTTGTTTATACTGAGACGCATCCGCACAAGCGCGAAGGTGCGCACGGCAAAAATGCAGCGTTGGGTACGCAAGACCTGCAAGACCCTATTTTTTGTACTATCATTGCAAAGTTTTTTTGTTAAGGTTTTGTTTACTGTGTGTAATTTATTTAAAACAAAGCATGTTCATTGCAATGTTTTTTTTGTTTTGTTAAGGATTTGTTTACTGTGTGCAATTTATTTAATGGAAAGAACATTCACTTCTAGTTGTCTTGCTGTTTATTTTAAAAAAACCTAGAGCGAGTTGTCCTATAACAGATGAACAGTTATTCAACTGAACGTCCTATAACCCCCGGACGACGACGGTTATGTTACGAAATATCACATTTGACCCACATCATAACCGTCATCACCAATTCTGAAACTGACACACCCCTACATACTCCACATATATTTACCTACTTAAAAGCACACGCCCACCGTGCTCTGTTTTCCTAAAGCCACCGGGTGGCAATTGCATGGGTAAGAGGGCCCTTTCATCGCTGCTTGCAGCTTTAATTTTAGATGTTTCTTTTTCAAAAACACTGATGCAATATTAACTAGTTTTTAATTAATAACACATCCTGAATGAGCACTTTTGTATAACATTATAGTTTAATTAAAATCATTTCCTTATTGTCCATGCCTAGGCTACTCCATTTTATTTATCCACAGCACTGCATTTTGATTCTTAGTACGCAAGTATTGTTGCCCTCTGACTTGTTTGCAATAGATGTTTTATTTTTTTTTATAAAGAAAGCTTGCCATAGAAGTGTACATTTAATTAAAAGACGTACACTAGCTTAAACTAAGCTACTGTACTGTATATGTTTGATTTATGTGTAAGTGCGTGGGACATGAAGTTTGATGGTGAGACTTTTGTTTTTGTAATCAGGTTCTCAAAAATTATATAAAAATTTGCATTACAATAGGAAAAACTTAAATATATCAGAAAACCAAAATATATCAGTTATCGGCTTTCCCATACATATAATTATCGTTATTGGCCAAAATGTTCATATCGGTGCAACCCTAATCCTTACATATTATAAATAAATCTAAATAATTATTATTTTGCAGTCATAGCCCCATTCATAAAGCAATGTGTACTGTTGGTGTTAAATCAGTTGAGGGTGGTCAGACTCAGATGACATTACCTGTCCAGAGGTGATCTGCCCAGGGGTGGTGCTGGTGGGGGCAGCAGGGCGGGCGGCCTGAGACTGCGCCTGCATCTGTGCCAACATCTGCTGAGGGATCATCAGCAACTGACCACTGTCACTACGCACCAACACCATACCTGGAAACACAAACAGACACATTTAGAAAGGCTGACATCACTTCCCATGTAAATTGTTATTCTTTAGGGAGCTTTTCCTATTGATCTAACTGGAGTCAAGTCTGGCAACCGTGCCCTGCTTAGAGGCATGAAGAATAAAGCGCAGTTGGTGGCCTATATTTGCACAGCACACTGAGAACCCTACACACTCCATCTCCTGTTACCGTGTGAACCAAAGGATGTGTTCTGAACAGAAACTGTTGGTCAGAGAATCCAGATGGCCTCTTGTAGAAAAACCTGTCAAGTATTCCGTCCAGCGAGACAACAGGCTTGTCAGAATGACCAGAGCATACAGTCAAAAGGAAAATCATTAGAAAGAGAATAACCAGATTTGCATTTTCTGAAGGAAATACCAGTGCTTGTGAGGAAGTAAAAGAAAAGTGTAAAAAGGGACGGTCACACTTCACTTTGTACACTTTGACTTCCATTCATATGCATACGAATGCTTAAGACCTGTAATCCAAGCTCATACAATAAAGTTTTGCATTTTGCTAGTTTAGTGAACTCTGACCAGTGAATTCGTATCACGTGAAGACATTGTGACCAATAGCTTAATCACAGCATGACCTCTTGAATTAAAAGAACACAAACTTTAAAACTGCGGGTTGTGTGCTCAAAGTCAAGTGTAACCACCTCTTAATAGACAAGAAGAGGAATGAGAGACAGAGAGAAGGGAAACCAGTATATATTAGCACATTAACATTAAAATCACGGTAACACTTTACAAGGTTCATTAGTTAGCACAAGTTAACCTTAGTTTAACATGTTATACATAAAAAAACAAATGTTGTATTTGTCAAGATGAATGTACTGTGAACTAACATGATCAGTTGTATTTGTATTAACTAACAAAGATTAATAAATACTGTAACAACTCTGTTGCTTATTGTTAGTTCATGTTGGTTAATACATTAACCTTATTGTACAGAGATCAGTTAGATTTCAAAACTTTAAGCACTGAAAGTGAATGGTAGAATCTAAATTTCAATCTTAAATTGAAATGAAATAAAAACTAAATTATAATTTGACAATGACATCAACATGGACGGTTAAACAACATTATAATGAATAAATACAATTCTGCCATCATATACTCGTCCTCACACTGGTCCAAACATGCAAGACTTACTTCTGAACACAAAAGGGATGTAAGCAGAAAGATTCTCTTTTTCCCCATACAATGAAAGTCAATGTTGACTGAAGCAGACATTCTGCCTGAATGCAAGTTATGCAGATTTGAAGGATGTATAAATAATGTTACACTCTAGGGTAAACTAAACTAAACATAATCTTTAAAAACTATAACTGCTGTTGTATGCACTTTCTTTCCAGTTTAGGGCGCGCATCATAACCATATAACAGCGCGGGCGCGCCCGCGCGCAAACTTCCCACGAGATCAGATGGGTTTTAAAACAATCTCTTCAACTTCCTATATTACACAGATTTACATAACTAGACACACATTTAAGAGTTAATGAGAGTGACGGTACCTGGAGGTAGCTGAATATTCTGGATGTTCTGGCCCGGGTTCTGAGGGAGTCGGGGCGCTAACACCTGTGGCGCGATGGCCCTGATGGCAGGGCTGGATGCTGCAACAGTTGCCGGAGCTGCTGTTCTCGCAACCCCCTGCAAAACAGCCCCCTTGACCACTCCAGGACTGAGAGTCATGCCGCCGGCGGACTGGATAATAGTTTTAGGGGACTCGGACTTGCTCACAGAGATGGAGACAGGAGTCTGGTTCATTAAAAGAGGTGTCGTTGTAGTAGTAGAAGTTGTAGTAGTAGTAACGTTAGTTAATCCCGGGGTCGCTACATTGGCTACAGTCGTATTATTATTACTCCCGTTAATAGTTAAACCTGTTCCAGCAGTTTGCATAGATGGCCTGACAACCGTCACCGAGGGTCCTGCACTGGATGCTGCGGATGCTGGAGACTGTATCACTGTGTTTGGGCTTGGGGCGACAGTGATGTTTCCGTGTCCTTTCGCCACCACTGGCCCGTTATTAACAACTGGTACAGAAGTTGAAGCCTCGTCTGATGGTGGTGATGATGATGATGATGATGGGCCACTGGACACTGGAGTGCCGCTTTCAGTGTGCGAATCCATTGCATTGCCTCCGTTCAAAGTTTGCACTGTGGACGTCCCGATCAAAGTAGTTACCATAGCATTAAAAACACTGGATCGCCTTAGCTGTCTTCCATCTGTGCCTCTGGCACATCAGTTCTGGAAGTTTGGGTTTTCATCCGCTTTTCCCTCCAGTTGCTTTTCGAAGGAACAAGCGTGAGTGAAGGGGAGTCTCGTGTCACAATGTCAATAAGGATTTGACAAGTGCCCGTGTCACCTCAAGTCCACTAGTTACAAAGCTCTTGGGAGAAATAATCATCTAACACACTTGAAGATTAGCTGCTTTCACTATGTTCATATGTACAAGAGCTCGCGGAATGTCAACATTAGCTAGTTGAATTGCCTCTTTTCCCGGAGTCAGCGGGGTGATTTTCCGGCTGCCTGGGCGCTTACCTCAAACTTATTGTGACAAGATGTGGAAACTTCTAATCTAATACAACCAGAAGTATCGGTAAAAAAGTTTCTTTCCCACTCTTTTAATACAGAAATCCTTATATAGCAGGTCAAAGCCTGCCGCCATCTTCGATGTGAACAGTGAGGAGCTTTGGACAAAATGACACTGCGCATGCGCGCAGAAGCGGAAACGTCATTACGCTAGAGTTTTGCTGAATCCTCATTGGTTGTCTCCCTACGTGGAGGCGGGACATGATAAACGTCAGTTGAGTCTGGCGGAGCGCGGTCAGAGTCGGTCTGTCATCGAGAAAAGGGCCTTGTGAAGTTAAAAAACAACCGTTGATTTATACGCTCATTGCTGTTGGGTATATCTAGAGGCACTCTTAGCTGTTATGTGTTGATTATAAAGCGCGTAGAGGCTATTCTGTGAACTTCACAGCGGGCTGTCTTCCCCCAAGATGGCCCCGTGTTTTGAAGCGTCTGTGTTTGGTTGAAAGCGTGAAAAGGCGCCACACCTCTGCCAGTGTGACTGGCCATAGAGGGCATGCTTGCTACTTCATCTTATTGACTTACAGTATCCTACAGTCGGTATCCTCACGTTTTCTGTATCCATTCAGATACATGATATAGTCCTTCTGATATCGAGTTTAATTCTTTATTGCAAAAACGTTACAGAAACTATTTGCAATCACAGTATGTTTGATTGAATAAAAATACACAAAAGAAACTCCACATTAAGCATACAATGTATGTCAATAAAATAGTTAATGAAGGGATGATTTTGAACCAATAAACCAATTTATTATTTTTTAAGTCTCATAAGTCTTAGTGGTCATTACAGTGTAGGCTGTTTTTTTCTTCTGCATAAAAGGCTTTGCATTTGTCCTCAAAAGTTCTCCCCAAAGTTGTTTTTATCAATTCGTTAAAAAATACATAAATAAATAAAATGAGTTAGTGAGAAATACTTGTAGGCTATCTTGTAAATATTTGCTTAAAAAATAAAAGTTGTGTAAACTTATTGATTACTTTTGGCCTAAATCTTTTATCACATTGATTTGAATAGGATATTCACAATATTGATAAAAAATACAAAGAGAAAGAAAATCTAGCCTATTCTATTCTTTATTTTTAATAACATGAAGTACATTCGAATTACATTATGTCAAGGGGTTCCCAGATGGGGTTAGTGAGTTTAATGATAAGCTATTAAGTAATTTATATAATAATTTTAGAATAAAACAATCAAAATAATACACATACTAAAAAAGTTGAAATATTTAAAATGTTTACCTGCATGTCACGTTACAATTAACAGAATTACAATTTACAGAACCATGAATTTAATTGTATTACTGTTTGTTATTATTTTTATTAACTGAATTATTAACCTAACTTATTAACTTGAAATCTCAGGGGTACTTCGAGTAAGAGGTTCAGCTGAGAAAAAAAAAAGAAAAAAAGGGGAATTCCTCTATTGCATGTTAATATGAAATTACATAAATTTGTATCTTTTATGTGCTTGAAAGACAAATGCCTTCAAAAGTAACACATGGTTAAATAACTCACTGATTGATAATTCAAATAATTATGTGTTCATCCGTAGTTGATGCAATGTTGAGAAAACACTTCTTAAAAGTGAAATGATTTCTGCAAATCCAGGGATCAAATGCTGTGGATCGCAGTTTTAAGTAACTGACATGACTAATGGCCAGTGTGTGTGCAAATCCACAAACCCAGAAGACCGTCTGAACGAAATAAGCAGTAGACTTTTAAACAAAGGAACATTTAAAAATAAGTTGGTAAAATCAATGAATTATGAATAAATTACTGTCATTGTGATTGCATGTAATAGTGTAATCAATAAAAAACTGTCTGACTGAGTTTTAAAATGTAATATTATCTAATTATCTAATAAAAAGGGTAGGGTGTGTAAAATAATTAGCATTCATTCTGCTCTTTTTGTAATTGAGGAAAAACAAATAAATGTATACAATATACTAATTAATTCCTGCTTGTTTGTGATTAAAATATGAAGATAGAGAAAATAATGTACGGTACATCTGTTGGGGAAGCTTTAGACAGCAGAAAAAAACTAAAATTCAAAGGTTTTAAAGCATTGTCATATTTATACACTGGTTTGTAGTGCACATAGTTTTACTGTTTACTGCACTTTACTGCAGTTGACTGTTATTCTTCTGGTTTTTTACCTATATCAGCTAATGAATTGGAATATATTAAAGCTGGATATATATTGCCCTCGTTTTTTCCTATACTCATTTAATCACAGTTGAGCTTTGACAAGTTGTTTCTAAAAGAGATTTAAATGATTGTATATTTGCATTACAGGTGTAGTTCTACTGCCCGTGAGTTCCAGATTCAAATTTAAGTTTTGTTCCTCAATATATATATATATATATATATATATATATATATATATATATATATATATATATATATATATATATATATATATATATATATATATATATATATATATATATATATATATATATATATATATATATATATATACAGTATATATATATATATATATATATATATATATATATATATATATATATATATATATATACATATATATACAGTATATATATATATATATATATATATATATATATATATATATATATATATATATATATATATATATATATATGGCTTCAGATGGCTTTTATAAAAAATTTTATATAAAAAGCCATCTGAAGACCCTCCTGGCATTTTATGGATTATACTGTACTTTATTCACTATTAGATGACTAGACAACAAATGACAATTTTGTTCTCTGGTTGTTGGCTTATGCAAAAAAAAATGCATAATAAATGAAAAATATTTTAATGGCAATGTACTTTCAGGCTACTTCATATCTGTTGCTTCCTGACAATCGGAGTGACTCAGGCATAGGATTCTCCACAGATGCTCCCCTGTCCCTGTGCAAACAACAGCCAGAGTGTTTGGGTTGGCTATGACAACATCAAGACCTTCCAGGGCACGTAAAGCATTATTTTACCCTCACTCTAATAGCTTCCATTATATACTTTCATTGGCTAATAAAACGTCAGTAAATGCTGCTTTCAGAGGTACTGTAGTCATCATTATTCGTGCTGTTGGTACTTGCTTTGTAAAAATATGGCATACAGTACATGAGGTTAGGCTCTTTCCTTAAATCTTGCACAAAGAGATACATCTGTTTTTCTGGAAACTTTGAAAAAAAAGTAATTTTGGAGGTTTAATGGAATGGACAGTGGACCTTGATGATAATAGGATAATAGGAAAGTCTGGGATAATAGACCCTTAAGATATATATAAAACCCTGGAAAGAACAAGCAAAATGCAGAACCTGTATTGTCTGAGTGTGAAAATTAATAGTTGAATAAAGTTTTTTTTGTTTTTTTTTACACACAAAAAATAGTCTCGTCGGGTGAGGTTGAGCCACTGTAGTCACTAGGACTATATTAACAACATCTTTACTAACTTTTCTGGGCTGGCAGATATCAATTACCTAGCAGCCTCATCAAAAAAAAACATAATTTGTGTTCCAAAAATGAACAAAAGTCTTATGGGGTTGGAACAACGTGAGGGTGAGTAATTACTGATAGAATTTTATGTGAACAAACCCTTTAAATATTTTACCCATAATGATTGAAGGCTCAAAGATGCATTAGTCCTCAACACCTTAGAGATATGCCAATGACAACACAGTTGTCTTGTGAGGAGACACATTTGCCTGGATTAACAAATAAGAAACAAATACAATATAATCAGGACACAGAGGCTATAAGTGCGTGCTCCATAAATGAACCAAATTTCAGACCTGAGAAGTATATCTAGAAAGCTTGAAATGTGTACTTTCAAACAAAACAATTAAAAACTAAAAGAAATTGGCTATTTTCTGTTTATAATTCAAATAAGGTGTGCATTTCTTTCTATAGGTGCGGACGGTAATACTGCGAAGATGGCGAGTCTGCATCGTCAACATTATCCAGCCACTGACAAAGAAAACACTATATAATAAACAATTAAAATGTTTCATGCATAATCATTACTTTTGCCGGTTCTTTGTGGCAAGCATTATTTCAGGTGTTGCATGATGTCCAAGGTGTTGCATGACTGTGTCCAAGTAGTACTTTTCCTGAGGCCACAAGATACTATTTTGAGGCCACGAGTTACTATCTTGAGGACACAAGTAACTATTTTAGGCCACGAGTTACTATCTTGAGGACACAAGAGGACACGAGTTACTATTTTGAGGAAACGAGTTACTGAACTTGAGGACACGAGTTACTATCATGAGGCCACAAGTTACTATCTTGAGGCCACGAGATACTATTTTGAGGCCCAAAGTTACTATCTTGAGGCCATCAGTTAACTATCATGAGGCCACGAGTAACTATTTTGAGGCCATCAGTTAACTATCATGAGGCCACGAGTTACTATCTTGAGGCCACGAGTAACTATTTTGATGCCCCAAGTTACTATCTTGAGGCCATCAGTTAACTATCATGAGGCCACAAGTTACTATCTTGAGGCCACAAGTTACTATCTTGAGGCCACAAGTTACTATCTTGAGGCCACGAGTAACTATTTTGAGGCAACAAGTTACTATCTTGAGGCCACAAGTTAATATCTTGAGGCCACGAGATACTATTTTGAGGCCACAAGTTACTATCTTGAGGCCATCAGTTAACTATCATGAGGCCACAAGTTACTATCTTGAGGCCACAAGTTACTATCTTGAGGCCACAAGTAACTATTTTGAGGCAACAAGTTACTATCTTGAGGCCACAAGTTACTATCTTGAGGCCACGAGATATTATTTTGAGGCCACAAGTTACTATCTTGAGGCCATCAGTTAACTATCATGAGGCCACAAGTTACTATCTTGAGGCCACGAGATATTATTTTGAGGCCCAAAGTTACTATCTTGAGGCCATCAGTTAACTATCATGAGGCCACGAGTAACTATTTTGAGGCCATCAGTTAACTATCATGAGGCCACGAGTTACTATCTTGAGGCCACAAGTAACTATTTTGATGCCACAAGTTACTATCTTGAGGCCATCAGTTAACTATCATAAGGCCACAAGTTACTATCTTGAGGCCACTACTATTTGAGGCACAAGTTACTATCTTGAGGCCACAAGTTACTATCTTGAGGCCACGAGTAACTATTTTGAGGCAACAAGTTACTATCTTGAGGCCACAAGTTACTATCTTGAGGCCACGAAATACTATTTGAGGCCACAAGTTACTATCTTGAGGCCATCAGTTAACTATCATGAGGCCACAAGTTACTATCTTGAGGCCACGAGTAACTATTTTGAGGCCATCAGTTAACTATCATGAGGCCACAAGTTACTATCTTGAGGCCACGAGTAACTATTTTGAGGCCACAAGTTACTATCTTGAGGCCATCAGTTAACTATCATGAGGCCACAAGTTACTATCTTGAGGCCACAAGTTACTATCTTGAGGCCACAAGTTACTATCTTGAGGCCACGAGTAACTATTTTGAGGCAACAAGTTACTATCTTGAGGCCACAAGTTACTATAATGAGGCCACGAGTAACTATTTTGAGGCAAGAAGTTACTATCTTGAGGCCACAAGTTACTATCTTGAGGCCATCAGTTAACTATCATGAGGCCACAAGTTACTATCTTGAGGCCACAAGTTACTATCTTGAGGCCAAGACTTACAATATCTTGAGGCCACGAGTTAACTATCTCTAGGCCACGAGTTAACTATCTTGAAGCCACGAGTTACTATTTTGAGGCCAAGACTTACTATATCTAGAGGTCACAAGTTAACTATCTTAATGCCACGAGATAGTTATAATTAATATTTTTTGACAAAGTGAGACTAGGGGGCTTCATACTGAACACCTCAATATTGCAATAAATCAAGGTCAACACAACAGCCTTTTAAACGTCTACAAGCACTAAAGTTGCTTTGGTTAAGCTCAAGTGCTCAAAAAGGGCATAAGTAAACCAATATCAAAAGTAACTTCAAAAGTTAAACCAATAACTTCAAAAAGTTCAATAAAACGGATAAATAAAATAATGTCAAGAAAAATTAAATAGTCAAATTCTCTGGACTGGTTTTAGTCTCATCCCCAGCTGCAGTCGTGTCTTCATCTCATATAAGGAACATATGCGATATACAACTTACAAAGCCTTGTTGACAAGTTTGGGTGAGTAAGGGCAAAAAGCACAAGATATATACCTTCAATGCCCTGTAGATGGCATTGGCAATATAATTTGTTTTGTAGCAATAAGAAAAACTGTTGCAGAAAAAGTTAGGCAACACAAAAAATTTAACAAGTAATGGTATTATTTTTTAGAAATGTATTGGAATAAAGAGTACATATGATACTTCAAAAACTAAATAAAAAATTGTAGTCAAGTAGAGAGTAAAATATGCTAATAGCTTTGATACTCATTAATACTACAAAGTAACCAATAATTATATTTACTCAAATATGTTACACCACTGAATAACAATATGCATCACATGTACCTAAATGTTTTCTTACCCTCATTTTTGTCATAAAAATGTTTGCAATATAAGATGCAAAATCTTTCAGACTGTCTGTTAATCGTACCCATACTGATTAATATTTATATGATAGTTGTATACAGTAGTATTGATAATATTAACTGAATATAAATATTACATTTCAATTTGGACATTAAAAACATAAATGTTACATGTTCCATTAAGAGCACCTAAAAAGATAAATGTAAACATACAAATGTCTCATAAAAGAAAACTTCTCATTAAAAGAAAATCCACACAAATTCAACTAGAATGCAATTAATTCAAACAAAGTGATTAAAAGTATATACATTAAAATATTAAGTTATCTTACTTACTATGTTAAGTTACATACTGTTATGATTATGTTAAACATTTTTTACAACCTAGTAGTGAATTTATTTGAGATTACAAATATATTTGCATCAGCCACGCCTCTCGTAACCGTAACGTTCTCCTCTGTGACACTCCAAGTAAGGACCCCAGTCCTCTCTGGGTGAACAGGCTGCTTTGATACGCTGTACGACAAAATACAAGAGATGAAAAGTGCATGACTAAAGAATACAATGCATGACTACAATGATATAGTATGCATGGTACTATCTTAATGCCAACAGATAAAAATGTGAACATTCTGCTTTACCTGCCAGGGGCTTCCGCTAGATTTGTACACGTTCCAGGTGGCAAGAATAGGGATCCAAATGAGGCAAAATGCAGTAATACACCAGCCCAGGGAAATGCCCCAATCTGGGTATGCCACTGAGGCATATGTGGGGGGCGTAAAAGTATACAAGGACCATACAAGAATAATCTGCATTAAAAACAACAAAACATTATTTCAAAAACAACATCATCATCGAGTACAATTTATATATAGATTTATGTTTAAAAATCATGTGCATACAGAAAGAACCACTGGGTGATAAAGAACCAGCAAGCTCTCCACCATAACCAGAAGAGGGAGCTCTTGGACCCGATCATCATCTCAATGTCCTTGATGAAACGATTACCACCTGAAAATGTAACTCATGAATTTTAGAAAAGGGCAGAACAATAATTGAAGAATAATATAACATATGCTTACCGTAAACGATGGATAAACCCAAGACCTCCAGTAATCCAGCAACCAGGAGAACCCATCCAGCAGAAAATGTGTCAAGTAAATTCACCCAGTATATTCCTGCCTTTCAAAACATAGATTTTAAAAGTACAATTGGGTTCATTTTGTAATAGTGAGTGGGAAAGACTCTCTGAACCTTCAACCTAATCATTGCTGTTCAGAACAGTGTACCTACCCCAGTAACGCACGGCAAGCCAAGCAGAAAAAGAACAATGCAGACCGCTGTCGTAACAAGTCCCCGTTTGGACTTCAGAACTTTGGGATAGGCATCTTGAAAGCAAGTGCTGATAACCTCTGTAGACAGATCATGATTCTAATCAAATATTTGAGTACTGATTTAAAACATTTATTTTTTAGGAAATCTGTTATTTACCTATTCCTGCAAACTGGGAGTCCAAGCCAAGGGTAATAAGCATGATGAAGAACAAGATTGACCACAGGGGTGATATGGGCAGCTTAGAGAGGGCATCAGGGTATGCAATAAAGGCCAATCCAAAATCTAAAACACAAATTGCAATTTAGCTTCTTGCTAAAACTGTTTTAATTGTTCATCCAAAGATGATAAAGAACCTTTCTATGGAAGCTTGTTACCGTTACTGCATAAGAAAAAAAAAAGGTAATTGCTACTTTTTTTTTGCAATTGCAAGTTTTACATCTAGCAATTCAGAATTGCAAGATATAAAAGTGCAATTGTGAGAAAATATCAGATATATCAATTTTCTTTTTCAGAATTGGACTTTATAACTCACAATTGCAAGTTTTTACCTCACAATTCTGACTTTATGACTCGCAATTGCACATTTATTTCTCTTTTTTTTACAATTGTGACTATTTCTTCGAACTTGAAAAAGTCAGAATTGCAAGACGTATGCTTGCAATTGTGAGAAAAAAAGTCAGATTGTGAGATAAAAAGTCGCAATAACAATTTGCATTTCTTTTACTTCGTGACGTATACCATACCTTTTAGTCAACAGTTCTTCAAATAACCACTTTTTAACATTTTATAAGCTAAAGAACCTTTTTCATTTTTAATAGTTTATACTGTTATATATTTTTTGGTTAAACTATGGCTTTTATCACAAATTACTCATTTTATTATTAGCTTTGTATTAAAAATTGCTCTGCGGATACAACAACAACACTTAAAAACAACACTTTACATTTCTGATCTTACCTGCATCTGCAACTTCTGACACTGGTTTCTGATAGACATGCGCCATGTGCCCAAGGACAGAAAAGATGGCGAAGCCAGCAAAGATGCTGGTGCCACAGTTTGTAACACAAACAATAATGGAGTCTTGGTAGCAGTTGTTGTGAAACTTATTGTAAGAGGACAGAGCCACCAAACCACCCCAAGCAATGGAAAGAGAAAAGAAGATCTGAGTAGCTGCATCCTTCCAAACCTACGATAAAAACAGACTACGTTAATAATTGTGTATTGTACGGTTAGACCATTGTGTTTCGATCTTTACACACATCAGCATCAGCCAGTTTGGTCATGTTGGACTTTGTACCGATGTAGAACTCAATTCCGTCCATCGCTCCCTCTAGAGTTACACCACAAATCAACAAGATGAAAAGGACGAGGTATGGGAAAGTGGCTGTGAAATACACCACCTGAAACATACCATTTACGTTCAATTAAATCCAAAATGCTCTTGCCGTCTTAATAGAATTTATTGTACCGATACAATTTAATGTTTCTGGGGGGTCAAAAACACAAACCTTCCCAGAGGACTTGATGCCTTTGAAGAGAGCTGCACCGACTAGTATCCAGGAGAGCAGCAGGCAGAGGGCCAGTTGCCACACTACTGGCCCCGTTTCATTCATACTGCTGGTGCGCTGAAGAGCCACCTCACTGAGGACAAATAAAATATTCAATGCAAAAAGGAAAACACACAATCAACAACAAAAAAAGAATGCAGAGAATACCAGTTGCACACAACGCATGAATGAATGTGGCCTATGTGTGTTGTACTCAGGGATCAGGGTTGTTTGGAACAGAGTTATTTTCTAGGTTATAACAGGGTTTCAAACATCTGCAAGTTTGCCCTCGTGACATGGACCCATTGACTATCAATCAAGACTAAAGATTAAAACATGCTGAAGTTTGGATTATTTTAGAAAAAATAAATGGAGAAATATATTTCAATTATTTCAATGTTATTTATTAGACATCTTTAGTTGTTGTTTTTTAAAGGAGTGGTTCACTTAAAAACTAAAAAAAACTTTTGCTGATAATTTACTCACCCCCATATAATCAAAGATGTCCATGTCATTCTTTCTTCAGTTGAAAAGAAATGAAGGTTTTTGATGACAACATTCCAGGATTTTTCTCCATATAATTCTCCATATCATTTATCAAAATGAACGAATCTTCAAACAGGAGAGTCACGAACGCGCATCACAGAACAGAGCAAGGCGACCATTTGAGCTTATAAAACTTAAACTTAGTTTGTTTTTTGTTTTTTAAATGAGTGATCGTTTCACTTGATAAGACCCTTATTCATCGTCTGGAATCATTTAAAGCCCTTTGAACAGTTTGCACAGAAACTGTCTTTTGGACCTTGAACCGTTTGGTTCCCATTGAAATCCATTATATGGAGAAAAATCCTGGAATGTTTTCATCAAAAATCTTAATTTCTTTTCGACTGAAAAAAAAGAATGACATGGACATCTTGGATGACATGGGGGTGAGTATCAGCAAAGTGTTTATAAAAGTGAACTACTCCTTTAAGAAGTCTTGTGCTCACCAGTAATGCATTTATTTCATTTATTTTTTAAATATAGCAAAAGCATTAGTATTGAGAAACATTTAAAAAAAATGTTTTCAGCAGCTGTTACTCCAGTCTTCACATGATCCTTTAGAAATCATTCTGATTCGGTGCTCAGAAAACATTTCTTATTATTATTATCAATGTTATCAAAACAGTTGTGCCGCTTCATGATTTTGTGGAAACCATGGTATATTTTTTTTTCAGGCTTCTTTAAAGAAAATAAATTTATTGAAATCTTTCGTAAAATTATAAATGCCTTTACTGTCAGCATTCTTGCTGAATGGAAGTATCTTAAACATTTGAACATGATTGTATAGTTACCATTACCATTAACATTATACAATTATTAAAATATCAAAAACTCTAAAATCAGATAAAAGTGTTGGGTGGTGTTAGGTTTAAACCAAACCTTTGACACTTTTACACCTACACTTTTTGCGTTTGTGGCTTCCATCTTACAATTACTGCCTTGTAAACATCAAAAGGCAAGATAAATCACCTAAACTTCCTGTTTCAGGAAATACTTCAGCAAAGGAGAGAAACTACACTCTGCAAGTCTTTAGTGCTGTGCTTACCAAACTGACACAACCCAAAAGAATAAGTTAGTCACAAATCTAGGTTCTATTTTGAGATATTAAACCTGTCTGTGTTTTTTCCAAGAACTTGGGAAGAAATGAAACATGCTAACAAATTCTGGTTTCACTGACAAGAATTGTATAAAAACAAGTGTCAACTTACTCCCAGTATTTCTCGCTGAGGCTCTGGCCAGCTACGGATTCATTCTGGCAGGTTTGATTCCCAACAGTCACATTCAGTGCTGCAGCAGAAATATTGTTGAAATACAACATTCGGTGTAAACAACAATTTACTGCACTAATCCTCGGTTGTACAGTATTTTTTTTATAAATAAATACTTTGAACATGCGAGACAGTAGTTATATCTAAACTAGTTATGGTTATAATCTCTTATCTTTAAGCACAGAGCTGTAGGGAAGTTCCCATCAGAGAAATATGTCACAGAGTTAAGTGGGAAAATCCCATATTCCTTAAAAACCAGTTCATCTGGAATAATCCAAATACTTTCATTATCTAAGCAAAAAGTCTGACACAGCAAAATTGGCCTCTTTAGAAGAGAAGCAGTATAACACACCTGTTGAGTTGCAGTTCTGGACACTCCAGGGGAGAGGATATTGAAAAGATGCAAACAGGTAGTAGATACTGTATGCAATGATCACATTATAGTAGATTGCCACAAAAGTGCTAACCAGCATCATTGTGATGCCAACACCTACAAAAGATCACATAAAAAGGTATAAATTATACATTTGGATCCATTTGTTTAAATAAGCATGAACTTGATTTGCACATGTTGGGTTTTTAGTGTCTGAAAACCTCCTTAAACATTAACATAAAAGTCCTGAGGGCATGTAAGTGTCCAATCTGCATGTTAACGGTGTCAGCAAAGTATTTGTCCTTAGTATATCTCAAGGTTGATTTAATACATGTACAAATTAGCCCTGAGGCATTACCAAATGAATATTTGGCTCAATATTTGGCTCGTTCTTACATAGTAGAGCACGTTCACACATGTGCACTCTTCAAACACGGTACTTTAAATCTTTTGACAAACTAAAATAGGTAAATTACATTTGTATGTATTCTAAATAAAATACACAGGTTGTACTGAATGTCAGCTTGCTTATTTTGCTCAAGATAAGGATTTATTATGTCCAAATGTGTTGCAATATAGAAACGATGCCTCTAACCACAGGTCGAGAGTTGTCGTTCAAACCACAAAACTTTGCGATGCTGTTTGCGAATGTTTATTGGAACGATGGTTTTGGGAAACACCGACTCGTTGAACTATGCTGATAACGACAGAACTTTTTTAATGAACCGTTACAGTTCCCATGTTCCCCACAATATATTAGAAATATACGATGGAGGTTTGAGTTGAATAACTAGTTCTTCCAATGTTTCACATCCGAACTCACACCAGCGCAGTCTCATCCCAATTCGTCATATAACTGACGTTTTGGGACGTCTTTTGACCATTCGTCAATATACGACTTTTTAGGGCCCCCTTAAATGTCGGTAGATGACATTATGGGATCCTAACTCTACCCCAGACCTAAACCTAACCCTAAACCCAACTCGTCACCTAACTGACGTTAAAGGTAAAGCGTCAGTTGTATGACGACCCGGGATCGTCATCTACCGACGTTTAAGGGGGCCCTAAAAAGTCGTATATTGACGAATGGTCAAAAGACTTCCCAAAACGTCAGTTATATGACGAATTGGGATGAGACTGTGTTACTCACACCCAAATTGATCCTGTATGGTGAAATCGATGCTATAGTTACTGTCTTTACAGTGTATACAATCGCTAAGAATTGAGGAAGCCACTGGAGCTGAAGTTCAGTAATGTGTATTTTGTTTTCGACATGTGGTGTACGCAGTAAACCAATCACAACAGACTGGGCCATTTGACCAATCAGAGCAGAATAGGCTCTCAGAACGGAGAGATTTAGAGAGACTGACAAGTCGTTTGAGAATCAATGAAAAATGTTAGATGCGAAATGTAAATTATGGGAAAGTTAAAGTGTTTTTTGACCTTTGAAGCATGTAAACCTGTTGTAGGCAACCTCAAAAACAAAATTAGGAACATTTGAATGCTCTTGTAGCATAATAGGGGCACTTTAAATGCTCATATGTTACCTTGCAGTATAGGCACAGCTTTCCACACGTTGATTGGGCCTTGGCTGCAGAATTGTCCAAAAGAGCTCTCCATAAAGAACAAGGGAAGGCCAGCAACAGCTAACATGATGGTGTAGGGGATGAGGAAAGCCCCTAGAAATGTAAAGGAGATGCAGTATTCATAAAACACAGAGAAATATAAGAGACATTTGTGTCTATGTATCTATCTATTGAAAAATCTATCTTTTAAACTAAAACTTAAAACATTTCAAACTTAAAACCGGTAAACTTCAAACCCTAAAACTTATAGCTGTTAAGCTTTCTCAAGTCAACTTCAAAGTTATTTTACAAACTTTACTCATCTAGTTTAATTTATAATACACTGATTGTGGAAAATCTTTTCAAAGGATACTTACCTCCCCCATGTTTGTAAGCCAAATAGGGAAATCGCCACACATTTCCAAGACCAACTGCATAGCCGATCATAGAGAGCATGTACTCTCGTTTGTTACTCCAGTTCCCCCTGTCAGTGTTCTCGTCTTCCTGGCAAACATGAGGATCTGGGTTGCTTGACCCATCTTTATCCTGAAAAAAATAAAATAATTATAATAATATACTCATTATTATATATATATACTCATTATTATATATAAACTCATTACTAAATCACATCACAAAAAAATCTTCAGTCTTGCTTTACAATCTTCAATTTGCTATTGTAATTATCAAAACATTCCAATAAATACATACCTTCTCGACTGCAACTGAGTTTTTGAAAAGAACTCCTGTAATGTTGTTCAAGTTGTATTTCCTCATCCTTCATTAGTCTCAAGAGTGGCAGCTAAAGTGATAGATACACCTGACCGAGTGAACTTGAGGAAAAACTGTACCTACATGGTAGTCTTATATAGGTGACATACACCCCTCCCCACTTCCTTTTAACATGACAAAACATCACACGTGGTGTGTTCATCACAGTTCAGCACACATCACTGATTATAATCTCATCTGACTATATTGCAATAATAAATCAATAGTTTACATTTTATCATATATATATATATGTAGTATATGTGGAATATTATACAGTAAGTACAGTGTAAGTACAGATTGTTTGCTCTTTTTTTACATAGGAAGAACTGGGCTAATTTAGTCACATAGTGTCAAGTAAGAGTCAGAATAAACTACTAATGACTGTAAACTAAGGCCCCTGATACACTGACTTACTCCCTCAGAAAGGGAGCTTCACAATCATCCTGTCATAACAGCATGAACGTCAACTGTTCATGATTCAACAAGAAAAACACATGAGGTTTAGTTATGAATGACATAATCAAATTTATTCAGCAAGATTACTTCCATGAAGTTTGTTAGTAAGCATTTAGGCAAGGCTGAGCTATTCAGGGAAGCAAGATTGGCTTTATTAATATAAATTATGATTTGGTGTGGTTTTACAGAGCAATACACAGTGTTTCTATGTTTTATTGTTTTAACTCATCAAAATATGAAAGCAAATTTCCCCAAAAATTATAAGTTATACAAGACTCAACATTTATAAGTTAAACAAGGTTAATTACGATTTGGTGTGGTTTTACAGACTACACATTAAAAATAATTATATGATCAATAAGTTATGATGTTTTTATATTGCTTTAACTCATCAAAATATGAAAGCAATTTTACCCAAAATTTATAAGTCATACAAGATTAAAAATTATGATTTGGTGTGGTTTTACAGAGCAATACACAGTAAAAAAAAAATATGATCAATAAGTTGATGTTTTTATATTGCTTTAACTCATCAAAATATGAAAGCAATTGTCCCCAAAAATTATAAGTTATACAAGATTCAAAATTATGATTTGTTGTGGTTTTACTGACCAATACACAGTAAAAAAATTGTATGATCAATAAGTTATGATGTTTTTATATTGCTTTAACTCATCAAAATATGAAAGCAATTTTCCCCAAAAATTATAAGTTATAAAAGATTCAATGATTTTTCAGTCAGTTCAATGTGGTTTAAGTTTAAATTACTTAAATATCCAAGTCGATTTTACTTTAAAAATTTAAGACAGCAACTTGTATTCCATAGAAGTAAACTTAGTGTTTGACGGTTATGTTTTGATTGTGTGCCAATCCTTAAATTTAGAAGAAAATGTATCATAAACCACAAGAAAAGATTCCGGGAATTAAATGAATCCACTTCCCTGTTTTTTTTTTTTTTTTAAGTGCAGATTCCAAAAGAGTTATTGACATTCCACAGACCCTCAATCGCGAGACTCTGAGGGATGGAGAGAGCAAACATAAGATCTTTGTATCAAGCCTGAAAAGACAGCACAACCCTGAAATAATCAGGCAACTTATTAACTCAACACCCTCAACATTTCTACAGGTTTGAACGTCTCACCACCTGGATTTAAGCCTTATAACTCACTGTCATTTTGTTAAGCGTCAGATTATAGTATGGTTTGCTGATTAGTGAGCCATTTGTGAGATAGGTCATGCGTTGTCTACCGCAGCATGATGTTATTACCCAAAAGTGTTCAGACTGTCATTAAAGTGCTTATCAGTTAAAGTTACAGTAAAAAATAAAAATAAATAAACACCTCCCTTAAAGACTGTGCCTGTTTCAGAGAAAACATGTTGTCATATTCTAAGAGTTTAAATAAAGTCACTGGGATGAGAGTGAGCACCTAAAAAAGTGCTTGTGGTCAGAAGGGCATTTTAGTATTACAAGTTCATTTGACAAATGTGATGTAATTTCAAGTGTTCATGGAGCTGTTCAAGGTAATCTCATTTTATGTCTTTGAAACTTTTTGTTTTGTTTACTATCTCTAAGAAGTCATTGATTGTCAAAGATAGACAGTATCTTGCTGTTGAATTTCCAATGTGCAGTCAGTGACTTTGATAAAAAGAAAGAAAGCTATAATCTAAATATAGGGTATTTTGTGGTTTTGGATTATGGGAGTATAAATATAACAGTACAAATGAAGACTGTGACTTTGAGTCACCTGAATACGTCACAATCGAACTGGTGTGGAATTGCATCTTCCCTACTACACACTAGACAATATGATGTCATTGTCACAAACACATGGTGACTTAAACAAAACAATATTATTAAGCTCACAACATTTTCAAATATTTGTAATGTGACAATAATTACCAGTGACCTGCAGGCTAGTAACACATGACTTGCAAATTGAATTACATTAATATGTGACTAATTCATGGCATAAAGCACAAATGCCACAGTTGTCTTTGAAGGTTACTTTCTTAATTCGGGCCTAAATTTGTCTAAATGTTCTGCAAGCAGGAATACTCCATTAACATTTCAAAGATGTGTCAATATAATTAAGATTAATAGCAATAAATTGATATTTAGAAATGAATAAGAAAAAAAATCTATCAAATGAATGTTGAATTTGAATGGTGTCTTAAAGGAGTAGTTCACTTATAAAAAACTTTTGCTGATAATTTACTCTCCCCCATGTCATCCAAGATGTCCACGTCTTTCTTTCTTCAGTCGAAAAGAAATTAAGGTTTTTGATGATAACATTCCAGAATTTTCTCCATATAATGGACTTCAATGGGAACCAAACGGTTCAAGGTCCAAATGAGAGTTTCAGTGCAGCTTCAAAGGGCTTTAAACGACACCAGACGATGAATACGAGTCTTATCTAGTGAAACGATCAGTCATTTAAAAAAAAAGAAAAAAAGTCAGTTTTATAAGCACAAATGGTCACCTTGCTCTGTTCTGAGATGAGCATTCGTGACTCTCCTGTTCAAACTCGTTTATCAAAATGAACAAATCTTTTTTTGAGTTGAACTCGAAGGGTCCTAGATAAGACCCTTATTCATCATCTGAAATCGTTTAAAAACCTTTGAATCTGCACTGAAACTTTCATTTGGACCTTGAACCGTTTGGTTCCCAATGAAGTCCATTATATGGAGAAAATCCTGGAATGTTTTCATCAAAAACCTTAATTTCTTTTCGACTGAAGAAAGACTGACATGGATATCTTGGATGACATGGGGGTGAGTGAATTATCGGCAAAAGTTGTTTTTTTTTAAAGTGAACTACTCCTTTGAGGGTAAAGTGTGTTATAGTCTATGACATCAGTATCAGACAAAGTAAATTAGCAGTTTGTGAACTGCAATTTATTTAAGAGAAATATTAGGCCAATTTAGATATTAAAATAAGAAAGTTGATACAGAGAACTAGTGAAATATGATTTGTTTGCAAATGTATTAAATTCACATCAAAGCATTTAAAACATCATAATACGTTTTATTGAGCCACACGAAAGGTCCGAAAGCATGTTTAAACACCAGAACCTCAGTCTTTTTTTAAATTTCACATGCAATACATTTGCTCTTAAAAAAACAATTCAAAGTTATTTCTTTCCTCTTAGAGATGTGAATATTGGAGAGATTACTGATTCAAAAGGTTTTTCTTTACTTTTCTTATGATGATATCACATCAGATAACACACTATAGAACAAGTCAGATCGATGTAGTCAAGTAAGATGTTTCTGTTCTCAGATCTGTTCTTCTGTCTCATGTGTAGAATAAATACTCACAGCATTGTTCAAACTCCTCCCTGAAGAGACATGAATCCAGGTTGCACAAACCTAAAGTAAATCAAATGTGCATCAAGCAAAATAACAAACTGTAATGTTGATTTTAGCGCTGCCAATAGTGTCATCTAACCAACAGAAAAGCATATTAGAATGGCAATGTGGCTTTTGATTGGCTTCACATACCTTTACAAAGGATCTCCATTTCCTATCTAAATCTCTCAATTTCCCATTTCCCTTCATTTTTGTATTTGTACCTCTCTAAAGTCCACAGGAAATTATATTTCTCTGATACAAAATCCCAAGGCACTCTAACCTTCCCCTACTATAAAAATGTACATCAATGCGATGTCATGCCACTTTGAGATAATAATGTTGGAGGGGAAACAAAAGAGCCCCCTGCTGATTGGTCCGTGCCATTACACAGCGATATCAGAAGCCAGACGAAGGCACAGGGCAGCTTCAGAGGGCATTTCTCCAGGACTGATCTCATTTCCTTCCAGCCTTAAGACTTTCAGCTTGGAGAAGTTCATAACATCCACCACACTGCAGAAACTGCCCAATGAGAACTCTGAAACGAAAGAAAAACACTCAAGTTTTAAATACAATTTCAACATTTCTGTCATAGGAACAGTTGGATGAAAATTGATAAAACTGTTATACTTACATGGCAAGCAATAATTTTCTTAATCAGTATATTTTTTTAATAAATCAAAATCTAGCCTTAAAAATATCCTAACATCCTCAAATAGCCTTATCATTTTAAAGCATTACTTATTTATTCATTGTATTTATTTTATTTATTCGTAAGATTTCTCTAAAAAAACCCCATTAAAAATCAATACGTGAAAACGACTAAAACCGCTGTATTCTGCTGCCAGGCCAATAGATGGCGATGAAACAGACTAAACACGTAATACATATGCATATGATGTCATCGTCATCAGACCGTTCTTTAAAACTTTTCATTTTCTAGGCACCCAAAATGTCGTTGTCGTGTAAACCTATGTCCAAAACGCTTAAAAAAAGTTTTACGCTTTTAGGTAAAAACGGTGTAGCCCCACTATATATAGTTTTCATTGTCCGTTATGCCTGAGTTCTAGTCATCTATTTTCATGGTTTCTAATTATGGTGCGTTCTATTATAGCCAACGAACCGACTCAGACGTCGGATATGACGTCACGTCCACACTTCAAGCGTTCTATTATGTTTTACGTGTCCAAGTCGGAGAAAAAAATGGACGCCACCCGGAAAGCTATTATAATGGTAGCACTGGCCGAGTAACAGGCACTTACATAAAAAAATATATATTATGACTACACCTTATCAAAACGCAGGCATTTAGAACTTGAAAAGGTTCACTTATTTCATGTTAATCTTCTGTTAGCAAAGTTAGTAATTGCACTCACAACAACCGATTCCCATACCTACAGGGGACGCAGTAATAAGAGTGATTATAATCGTAATTTAAAATACCAAAGCGGTTCAAAAACAATGAAAACAGTTCATATTTACAAGTCACACAGGGCACAGCCATCTTGAATTCCGAAACGGAATTCTTGCTCGGTGTCCTCACGGTTGTCCGAAGTCCGAGAGGAGAAATCTGAGGAAAGGGGGCGCGTTGCTAGGCAACGTCTGTCTTCCGAATTCGGATCTCCGAGACGGATAAATAATAGAACGCACCATTCGTCCCTCACCTGTTCCCTGTTCTGTTAATCTTCATCCTCTGTGTATTTAAGGGTGCGTTTCAATCACTTCCATCAGTTAGGTAGTCAGGGCACTAATCAGGGATTATAAGGGCTGTTTCAATCACAAAATCCTTTCAGTGCACAGGAACGTTCGCTCCCTAAAAAACCCCACAATGCACTGAAGAGGCCAGAAATTAACTCACATTTCTGAAGTGCGAAACATAAAACACACATTAGGTAGTGAACACATCTAGTTAATATTTTTGATTAATAATCAACTGAACTGTCGCAAGGATATGTAACAGAACAATGTGTTTAAACGGCATAAAAAATAATATAAAAATATATAGGTCCTGTCTGTTGTTGATTCAATACCAGTGGTAATGGTCTACGACACTGTATGTAGTCATGTCGCTGGAAATGTAGTAATCACTGTACCAATGTGTAGTGAACCAGGGTCCTTACCAGTGCCCTTACCAGTGCCCGGATTTTATTCATAAGCTTGTGAGCTGATTGAGACGCACCCTAAGATTTCTGTCTTCCTCAGTTTTTGTCAAGAGGGTCTTTTGTCAGTGCAGTCTCATCCCAATTCATCATATAACTGACGTTTTGGGACGTCTTTTGACCATTTGTCAATATACGACTTTTTAGGGCCCCCTTAAACGTCGGTAGATGACGTTATGGGATCCTAACTCTACCCCAGACCTAAACCTAACCCTAAACCTAACTCGTCACCTAACTGACGTTAAAGGTAAAGCGTCAGTTGTATGACGATCCGGGAATCGTCATCTACCGACGTTTAAGGGGGCCCTAAAAGTCGTATATTGATGAATGGTCAAAAGACGTCCCAAAACGTCAGTTATATGACGAATTGGGATGAGACTGTGTTACTTTTGTTAATGTTACATGGATTGTGGTGTTTTAGTTCCCAGAGTTTATTAAAAAATGATCTCACGCATCGTCTTTGGATTATCTATACAAGCCACTCCTGACAAAAGGTTAGTCCAGTCATAAAATATGTAATTCTAACAAATAAGGCTTTGACCTCACCTTTGATCTGATTGGCCTGAAGATAGAGATGTTGCAGACTGGTACTAACAACAGGAATGCTCTCCAACTTGTTGAAGGACAAATCCAGCTCCACCAGACCGCTGTTGTTAAAGGTGTTTTGGGGGATGCCTTTGTTTGTGAGCTCATTGTGAGAAATACGGAAATACTGTAGGTTGGTGAACTGGCTGAGGAAGTTGACTGGAACTGTTTCGATAGAGTTGGACTCTAGGTAGAGCTGGTGGAGCATCGCAGGAAGACCATTTGGGACCTTCTTGAGCTGGTTACTGCTCACATCCAGCAGAGTTAACGACTTCAGACCTTTCAGGCCACCATCAATATCCTGTAGGCCATTGTTATTGAGCAAAAGTATGGTCAAATTCTCCATGCCCTCAAAAGCATTGGGGGGCAACTTGGCAATTTTATTGTGATTAAGACGAAGGTCACGTAGTGAGTGAGGTAAGTTGGACGGCACCTCGGTTAGGTTGTTGCTGTTCAGGTACAGGCGATCCAAGTTCGCCAGTTTAGCAAATGCTTGCTTGCCCACTGAGTTAATATGGTTCTCATGCAACATAACCCACACAAGGTTGGTGGCATTTCCAAAAGCATTATCTGGAACAGAGGTGATCTGATTGTGCTGTAGATACACATACTTCATACGGGATGGGATGTAGGGCATTTGTTTAATGTTGCGGTTGTCGCAGTACATGGCACTTGGGAAGGTTGGAGGACAGTCACACTCCTCGGGACATTCTCCCCCGGTGTTGTCGGCCTGCAGAGAGGCGTAACCACGGCTGTGCAGAGAAGTAAGCCATAGGAAGGGATCTCTGTCATGAGCAAACGTGAACTTCAGGAGTCCCAACAGCAAGAGAGTGACTAGCCGCATTGTAACAGAAACAAGAGACTCGACAGCTGCAGAGAGAAAGGACATTTCAATATTTGTAGGATTCTTTAAAATGATTACATCCTTAATTGCTGGCAACCCCATTGTGAAACCATCCTGAGATTGATTGCTGGTCTTTGCTGGTTTAAGCTGGTCCAGCTGCACATACAAGCTGGTAGTCAGCTGGTTTATCTGGGTGCTCAGCTGATAAATAAATAAACAATGTTATAGCTGGTCTTCCAGCATGTAGTCTGGCTAGTTTAAAAGGGGTTTTGGGCATTGTCTGACCAGCTTAACCAGCAAATAGACCAGATCGGCCATAAACAACTGAATACCAGTTTGGACTCGATTAGACAACAGTGTAAAACAGCTAAGACCATCTTAGACTGATTTAAATAGGGTTTTTTTCAGCAGGGTGACTAGCTTGGCTGCCGGATTGTCTAGCTGACAAGTGCCGAAAATTCATCTAAAACTAAAAAAAAAAGCCTGATTAGGCTTGATGACCAAAACCCCTATAAAAGCAGAAAATGTGCTCTTTAAAATGGTTTTGCAGCAGGGATCAAAAAAGAAAATGTGGTCACACTCTAGATTAGGGAACAATTATCACTATTAACTTTTAATTTTTGCCTCAATAAACTCCTAATTACCATTTATTAATAATTAGCAAGGTAGTTGTTAAGTTTAGTTATAAGCTAAGGGATGTAGAAAATGGTCATGTAGAACAAAGCAATTATATGTGCTTTATAAGCAATTATAAACAGCCATTGTAACATGCATGCTAATAAGCAATAGTGCAAATTGAAACCTTAACTAAAGTGTTACTGAAAATATACTGTAGACGGAAGATAAGATACAAAAAGAAGATACAGAAATGATTTCACCCCAGACAAAAATGGTTCATTGTGCATGATAAACCTGAAGAATAGTGGCTATACTATACAAAATGAGACAAAATAGTGCAGTCAGTAGTGAAGGGGAAAAAATGAAAACCATGAGAACAAAAACAAACATTTAAACCATTGAACCATTTAAACTCCGCAAAGAACACGCTCAAGAACAAACAGCAACACACAACCTGAATTCAGCTACTGTGAGATTATTCCACTCAGTATAAAATCCGAAGAGGAACATTTCAACAAGTCTCCATTGATCCAGAGATGCAAAATAAAGCAAGAAGAAAAAAAGCTAAATAAATCAATCTTGCACTAACATGCATCACACCTACCTGATCAACAAAGGCAATGCCTTCTCTTTGTCTCACTGTGAGTCCCTGTAGCAATATGGAGTGGCTTTGGCAAAGATTGCAAATACCCCTTCTCCCCTACAAGCTTTTTTTCCTCCACCCTCTGAAGCCCCCTCTCAAACCCTGTCCAATTACAGAAGACTTGCCTTTCTCCATCCCAAGTCAATTTTGTTTTCACCAGTTTTGAATGGCTGGTCTGGATCACTCCCAGCTGTGGAACATGTTAGGGACATCTGCTTCTGCATACATCAAGCTTTTCTCATTAAGGAGAATGCGGCCCTCAAGGCGAGACTGACCAAACTGTCAACAGTGCATGAGGGAGCTGTATACAACTCTGCAGACTCTTTCTGACTCTGAGAGGCAGAACATACATTTTCACTTTAGATTCAAAAAAAGAAACACACTCATCACATTTTCCTCTGATGCAGACTTACTAAAGCAAGTTATTTTCCAGATAAGAAGAGGCCCTGCTAACAGTGCGGCCAATATTAAACATTCATCTGCCATTCAATCTCTTGTGTGTTTCATATCTTTTTGGGTTTCATATCTTCAGGCACCCATCATGAGGAATGTCAGGTCCTCCATCTCCTGAGACGCCTCTCTTTTTGGGGTCTTTGATGGCTGGTTGCAGCCAGCTGGTTTTTGGTAAGTAAGTAGATCTGTGTCGGGCTAGACGTGCTGTGTCTGGACTCAATGCAAGACACAAAGCCAGACAGCTTCAGACCTGAATATACCATCACAACCACGGAGGGATTCTCCATTTTTATTTACTGTTTAGAGGGATGGTGAGCGTGAAAAACCATAGGTGTGGAAAGGTGGGAATTGTAAAAGTGGGAATTGTAAATGTTTTGGGTAATTCTCGTATAGTTAGTTGAGTATAATGTTCCGGTAAAGCTTCATTTTACAGTCCAGTTACCCATGCAAATACTATGTACTTATTTTAGTAACTACAATTACTGGGTAATAACTAGTACTAACCCTGAACCTACCCCTAAACCTACCCCTGTTCCATGTACTTACCTTATATTTGCCAGTATTTTCTAAGTACACTGTAAGTATTGTACTGTAAAAGGAAGCGTAACCAGAGCCGGCGCCAGCCGAGCGCTGATGAGGGGGCGTCTGAAAACTGAGAGGGGGTTTTTACATTAACGCACGTCACCACTTTTTTTCGGGGGCTCCCCACTACATCTTCGCGGTACGGATGAACCCATAAAAAATGGATTAGGCCTAAACATCTTCAGTTAACTAGCATAGCATTCATTTTGTTCATTTGTCAAATTAGAGTTTGAAATATGAAATATGTTCTTTTTTTTTAAATCAATCAAAGTGCTCGTTTCGATCAGTGAAGCGGATAGTGTTGTCTTGTGGCTCGCGCTGTCTTCCCACGGACACGCGCTTCAATCAGTTGCGGAGACTAACCCAGGTGAAAAAAAAGTTCACTAAAATACATTTTATTTAAGTGCACTTAGTACACTTCCATAATGCACTTAAAGTGCTCTATTTTCGCGCAATTATTTTGTACTTAATATATTAAAACAGCTTATCTTTAGTAGCCTACTGCTTAATAATAAGACGACACGTTTTACATGTTAGAAACACATGATTGTGTAATTGTGTAAGTAGTTACATTTTGCTCTATTTCTTCTCCCAGTTCATAAGCCACTTACTTTCATGTATTTCGTGATTAGTGGAGAAATTGACGTGTAAATCCAAAATCCAACAGATCCGATTCTGAACATACAGCTCTAACTAACGTGATCGTTATAAATGTGTTTAAACAACAAAACACATCCACTTGCACATATTTGACAATCGGAATATCAGTGTTTCATGCTATAGCTAATACATTTGTGAATATTTTGAATAAAAAAGGAAAAACGACATAAAAGCAGATCATCGTTCTTTCAGTTCTAAATAACAGTCCCCTTGAAAAACTCACGCTGGGGGGTCAGATGGAATTTTTTTAACTTACGTGTGGAAGGGTTGACTACAATATTATTAATTTAGCTTAATATTCACAAAAATAAGGAAATGTGAAAATGTAATTGGCAAAATGGGATTTTTAAATAACATATTTTATCAGTAAAATCCCGTTTACATTCATTGTGATCTGAGGGGCGCCGGCCTGAGCGTAACCAATATTCCAATGAGTCAAAACATTTTCAAAATCATTGCCAATCTTCCAAATGCTGTTTTAAAGTTACTGGAGTAAGTGGTTGTAACTCAATTTTGTGTAATACTAATAAGAGATGATTTTAATAGTTTATTTTACAGTTACACATCTTGCATGTACTAAAAGTACTATAGTACTGTAATTACTGTATGCATAATTACAGGCCTAAATAAAACCCTAACCCTTAGTATATAATAAGTACATGTTGTTAATTAAAATTACTCAGTACTTAATGATACAATTGTACGGTAACAAAGGGCACCTTAAAATAAAGTCTAACCAGTGATTATTACTAAATTCATCATTGCATTAAATATGTAAAATAAATGACATTCTTAATGTCCATAAAATCAATCAGCAGTGGAATTTCACCTTTTTTCAAAGGCTATAGAAGTAATTATAAAATTACATAGACTTAAAACTTCAGTACATTATTATGTCAAAAACAAATTCCTTAAAACACTATTTGCATTTAATCTGATTTTAAACTATAATACATTTTTATTTAATTGCAATAAACATGCAAATATCTAAAACATTGCATTCAGTTCACAATTAGTAGTATTTGTCTAATTAATTATTGAGAAAAATGTTATTGATCAGCCTGCATTGACACCATTGTATGAAAACTTAACTGAGCTGGACGATGACATCGCTGACATCAAGTCTACTTCAGTAAATTGCTTAACTTAGGTTTGTTTAGTAAGTAGATCAGCGAACTAATCACCTATAAAAACAACTTTAGCTAGCCCGTTTTAGCATGAATTGTGACAGCAAATCTAGGAATCTATACAATGAAACAGCATGGGATTCTTTACCCCCTATCCCTTCAGTCTAAACATTATTAAGATGCACGCACATATGATTCACTCACTATAGCCCTGTAAACGATTATACTTTAGCAGCACGTAGCCTGACTGTCTCTATAAAGCCTCAGGTCCAGAATGCACAGGGTCTGATCCCAGAGGGAGGTGAACTCAGCATCAGGAAACACTTTACATTCCAGCCATCCCTGTCCCTGCTCCTGCTGATCTCTCTCCAGCCGTGACTTAGCCTCTTTGAACTTTAGGCTGATATGTGATTTGTGTTTCAGCACACAGAGGTCAGACTACAGAGGTGACCTGAATCTCTCTGAGACGTGCTTTCTTACAATATCTTGAGTGATGACCTCTGTGTATAAATGAAGACTGAAACTATGGTCACACTTTAGTTTGGGAAACACATATTCACAATTAACTATGTCTTTTGCCACAATAAACTCCAAATGTACTGCTTATAAATAATTAGTGAGGTAGTTGTTAAGTTTAGGTATAATTAAGGGATGTAGAATATGCTCATGCAGAATAAATAAAGTGCTGTATAAGTGCTAATAAACACAGTCAATATGCTAGTAATATGCAAGCTAATAAGCAACTAGTTTAAAGGTACAATGTGTAAAAATTTTGAATGTCTATTAGCAGAAATGCAACATGACATCCGTTTTCAATGTTGTATAAAGACCTTACTTAATAAACCATAATGTTTTTATTACCTTAGAATGAGACATTTATTTCTACATAACTGCGGGCATCCCCTTCTATGAAGTTCGACATACTGTGGCGTCATGTTTCCGTAGCCGAACATGAACAAACATCGCTACAGAACGCGTTTCGTTCATACCTTGAAAGAGAAGCTGCAGAAACCTTGCTAACCATTCAGTGAGTAGTGACTTTTCACTTGTCAGTGGTGTAAAATATGTAGTTGAACTGTTTCATGTAACTTAGTTCTCCTCCCTCGCTGTGTTATGGCTTTGCTATAGAGAATGGGAATCTACGTCATGGCGCAGTGCACTCTGGGTAGCGGCGGCCATATTTTAGGAACACGGTTGCCGTAACTAAGGTAAACAAACCCACATGGACCGTGCGAAGATCAAGCACAAAGTTCTCTACCGAGATAAGCTGAACAAGAAAGCAAAGGGGCGCTGCTTAGAGAAAATAAAGGCAATTAACGGGCTCGTATCCGTACGAACACAAAGAATGATCGACTGATCTGAACAAGCTATCACAAACAACATTTCCTGACGTGTTTTCTTACCTTGTTTGTGGTGTGAGCGCATACGCATTTGAGCCGGACACACCTCTCTGTCACCACAACAACACTGCAAGTTCGAAACTGATATAGCTAGGTTAAAAATAAGAAAGCTATGTCAGCAATTGAATTATGCTCTAAAATATTCAGGTGAAAATTAGGAAAATTGTTTATCTTTTTATGGATAATGAAGTTGGTAAGTCTGTCTATTTAAGCTATGTATTATTATTTTGATTTATTTTATTTTTAATTATTTTTTCGATTAATTTTATTCTGATGTTTATTTTTTTTCTGTATAATATGTGTTTACGAACTGTGATGCTTGTATGTTTGTAACTGGCATTCTAATAAAAAAAAGTTGAACTGCGTCGTATAGCCTATATTTTCTTTTTTACTTAGGAAACATTTTAGTTAAGCTGCTTACTTTTATTAAATGTAATTTCCAGGCGAAAAGCTGTTGTTTTTGTTGCTTCTGCAATGTTCTAGATTAGTTTCTGTAATAAATCAGAATCCGGTTTATTTCCAGGTTTTCACATACGAGGATTTTACCTTGTATATTGGTGCTTAACCGTACACATAAACATAAATAAAGAACTAGTAAATAGATCAAAAGTACATGTCTACAAAAAATATACTGCAGATTTGACTATGATTTGACGTTTCTCTCGCAACCTCCGTGTCCTAAAATCCCACAACGCCTTGCGTTACTGGGGTCCGCTGATGTCACGTTCCCATTCTCTATATGGGAATAAATGTGCTGGTTATGTTCATGAGACAGCTAATTAGTACTCTTGTCATTGACCGTAAAACAGTAACGTTACAGGAGTCACCAACCCATCGATCCAGCATTTAACCAGCTCAGCCACAGTAACAGTTCATATTCAGCCAGCTAAACTTTTACTACCCTGTTAGAAAAAATATACGGTTGCATAGTTTCATGTGGTTCTTCTCCCTCACTGTACTATGGGTTTGCTATGTGGGGAGAAATGTGCTGGTTATGCTTGAGGAGCAATTAGCTAATTACAATTATTATATTATATATTAAGACCCTTAATCCTCATCTGACTATGGCTTTGTAAACTTTATCCATGATGTGGTTTATATTGGACTGTGGTACAGAAACAGTGACAATGTTACACACTTTTGGCTTACTCTACCTATTCTCTGTTTTCTCAGACGACGATATGTTTGTCCCGTTTTAGCCATCGTAGCTTCTTTGAAAGGAAAGGGTGAGCAGTGGGCTGAGCCCTTAGTGCAATCTCGCAACCGAACCGCTAGATGTCACTAAAAATCACACACTGCACCTTTAATAGTGAGAATTTTTCCTCAAACTGAAGTGTTACCAAAACTATTAGAAATCATCAAGTCTGGCAAGTTATTCCACTAGAATATAGACCATATACTGTATAGATGTCTGATTCCAAAGTCTACAGCTAAGTCCAAAAAATGTTTTGAAAGGCCAAAAAATTGATAACAACAGCTTTAAAACCAGTGGGCAGCTAATTATATTTCTCTCCTTATCAGCATCACTCTTTTTCTCTGTTTTCATCTTGCACTGCCTCTTGCCCTCCTAAATCTGAGCTTTGATTGATATAGGCTTTTAATTTTTGGCTGTCAGTGAAGAAAGTGAACATATGGGTCAACAACTGATAGGTTGATTTTTAGCCTAAATCATTTTCTCAGATGTGTTAATTCACTGAAAGCCTAATTGTTAGGGGGTTCACATTTTTTGTGAACAAAATGATAAAAAATTGCTTTAAAACCATGTTAGTGGGCAGTAGATTATTTGTCAATACCTGCTCTCTCCATCACCCTTGCTTTTTCTCTCAGTCTCCTCATCTTGACCTGTCTCTTTCCCTCCTAAAGCTTTTTTAATTTACTGAAGGCTACAAACTGTATTATGTTAATTCTCACATTCATTATGAATCTTGTGCCTAACATAATGAAAACGGCTTTGTTAATGTGTCTCGTGTCCCCTCACAATGACAGTAAACTAATTATTAGGCTACATTACACAAGTCATGTTACATGGGCCTATTTTCAGTTCAAAATGGTTTATTAGACAAAAGTTTATTAGTTCGCCTGATTATTTTTGTGATTCGTTTAACATTTATGACATATTCTGACATTGACTAGCAGCGACAGACTAATTCAGACTAATATATATTTATATAATATTATATATATATATATAGTAGTTTGCCACCCCTGCTCTATGGCATTGGCAACACTTTAGTTTCGGGTCCAATTCTCACTATAAACTAGTTTTTTATCAACATGTATTATAGGATATTGGTTGTTTATTAGTACTTATTAAGCATATTGTACATGCCTTAACTAAACAACCTTACTAACTATTAAGCAGTTATTCTGAGTTTATTAAGGCAAAAGACGTAATTAATAGTAATAGTAAATAGTAAAGATTTCAATGTCATACAAAAAGGAGAATCTTTTACTTTCAAAACAAATCAATACTTGGGACATAAAAGTTCCTTCATTTGTGTTGTTTCATATTTTGATAAATGTATTATTCTAGTAGCTAAAATTTAGCAGACAATACAATTAACAAATGCCAAAGTACACTTTAGTAAACCTTAAGCGTACTCTAGAATTGGTCAAACCGCTATCAGAACTCACAAATCATTATTAATTTCTAACAATTAAAAATATATTATTCTGATGTCCTTTGTGTAGTGAAGTGATGTGTAGTTTGATATATAGCGCCCTCTAGGCATCAGTTTAGGGAAAAGCATGCGATTCTGGACCCAACACATGAGTCATATGCGCAGGCAGATGATCTCAATAGGAAATAACTGATCATATTCATTCATGGAATTAATCAACAGGCTTGATCAAAGCTTTCAATGTAACATATGAAGTGTAGATCCACAAAACAAGGATTTGAGAACAGGCTTCTATACCACAGGACTGTAAATCCTTAGTAAGGCATTAGTGCTTGAATGCATTTGGCAATAGAAATAGCTTGTCCTGTGAACTGTTCATCATACCCTCTCTGTAACATCTCCAGCTTGCCTGTCTTGTGCCCATGGCTTGGCATGACTTTGCCACAGCAGTCTGCTAATTACACAACATTTACAAAGACTTCAGTCATCACTTGCCAAGAGGAAAAACAGCACATATGACTGGAGCAAGCTCATGAAAATGCAAACACAAACTGCAATGTACACATGTAAGCAGTGTTTTGACTGGATGTACATATACAGAATTTTGCTGACTGGAAGTTGTAATTATACATGGGAATGGTGAGGAAGTACTAAAGATGATGGATAACAGTGTTAGGAATGTAGCGTCTGGATCAACACACAAATTATTCATTATTTTTAATGAATAATCCAGCAAACTCATTCTAATAACAAAGGTTTGTGGAATTTCCCCAAAACATCACAAATGAAGCCTGCACTGGCAGAACCTGGTGTCTGTTACAGGACACATTAAAACTGATACCAAGCTTTACGACCCAGACAAATTTTCAGAGAGTCGCTAAGCCAATGAGAATTGAGTGATTCATTAGGATTTTTACATTTCAACAAAGTCCGCAATTGCATTAGACTTTAACTAAAATGTGGCGGCACATTACTGGGGTAAAGAGGCCAGCTGAAACAAACAACCAACAAAAAGATGAGGATGAGAAAAAGAAAAGTAAAAGAAGACATTTTAATAGAAAGTGGACAATTGGCGGCAATGGCAAGGTTCGTGAGCGGTTGATTTATGACAGCGACTGTTGTTTCGTAACGTTCATGCGATCGTTTGGATGTGCGAGTATTAAACTGTTGGTGAGATCGGATGAAATAATGTAACGCTGATGTAGGCAGTGACAGTTGCACAGATGTGTGTGCGTGTGCAACTGTGCATGTTGGGAGTTGGGTCGGGAACCGGTGAGAAAATGTCCGGTACCCGGTAACTCTACCAGTAATAACAATATTAATTAGTTCATAGTTAACGGTTCCTGAACGCTGTAACTAAAAGCTGTTAAAACCTGTCTACGTGACTAAATCAGCCATCAACACAGCCGCGTGTGATCTGTTTACATAAGAGCTGCAGTAGGTCTTTCTGTTTAGTATATATAGCCTATACTATATGTTGTGTTTGTGTGTGTGTTTGTCAAAATCAATGAATTTGATTGATAAGCTTTTTAAAAAGTATGTTCTTAGAGTTATTATTACTTGACAGCACTTAAATATGTATTCATACAAGTTAAAGAACAATACTGTGAAATTCCCGTTTTTTTTGTTTTGTTTGTTTTTTCACCTTTATGAGGCAAAAAAAATGGCTGGTAAAAAGTCTCTGTGGCAGGTGAATTATTAAATCTACCTGCCACAGTGGCCGGTGCCGAAAAGTTAACTCAGGCTTCACACTCTTAATTCTCTGCTAAGAAGAAGAAATGAACCGTTTTAATCCTTTATATTCTATTTATATAACCATATGATAAATATATTAACATGTATCTAATTATACATCTCATAATTTTCCTTTTATGTGGTTTGGCCTATGTCTTCATTCTCTCTTCTAAACTATTTTGCTCTGAAACATGACATAGCATACTATGATTAACCAAAATCATATGTGTAGCATGTTTGGTCTCTATAATCTCCAATCTTCGTCCCCCATATGTTAATTTACATTACATTTTGCTAACTTTATGATGCATTAGTATTATAAATATCCAATGAAATTAAACAAGGGTTGTAAAAAGGACGGCTTTGTATTGGCTCATACACTTCCAGAGGGTGTGACTGTCACAAGGTGTTTCTGTCTGGTTTCATGTTTGTCACAGTCTAGTCTGTGTTTCTGTCTTGTTTCATGTTCAGCAGTTTCCCTTTGTGTTTATTTAGTCTGTCACAGGTGTTTCCTATTTGCCACACTCTCTTGTTATCTTGTTAGCTCTTTACCCTTGTATTTAAGCTAGTACGGTATGTCTAGTTCCAACCCGATCTCACAAGAATTCGTACCGAATTTTACACAGGTGGCTAATTCGTAGCAATTCGATGACCTTACTCGTATCAATTAGTACGTTTTTGCTAAATCGTACATATTTTACGAATTGGCCAATTCGTATGAATTCGTATGAATGACCTACCTCTGACCTCGCCCTAAACATACCCATCACGTGGGTTTGGACAAATCATACGAATTCGTACGAGTGAGGTCGTATGAATTAGTACGAATTAGACACTTTTTAATCACTCGTACGAATTCGTATAAATTTGGCTCGTGAGATAGAGTAGCTAGTTCAATCTTTGTGGGTCCTTAAAGGGTTAGTTAACCAAAAAATGAAAAATTACTCATTAATTACTCACACCCATGCTGTACCAACCCCGTAAGACCTTCGTTCATCTACGGAACACGAATGAAGATATTTTTTTATTAAATTTGAGAGGTGGATCACTGCTACATAGGCTGCCTAAGGGATCGAAACTTGACGGCCCAGAAAGTCATTGAAGAAAATGTTTAAATATTCCATGTGACAACAGTGGCTCAAGAATATGTTTATCAAGCGACGAGAATACTTTTTGTGCGAAAAAACAAACAAAAATAACTACTAAAGTTATTCGACTATTCCTTTTCTTCCTTGTAGGCCTGGGATGAGAGTTCAAGAGATTTCCACGACGCATGCGCTAGAATTGCGATCTCCTTCAACTACTTCAGTTCAGTTCTCACGCATGCGTCGTGGACCTCTCAAACCAGAGGTCAGCGAAGTGGAACTTGCTGAAGGAGAATAAGACCCCGTTTACATGAAAGGGAAAAACGCAGATATTCCCTGCGGATTGGCCTCTGCTTACACGAAACCCCGTTTTTTAATCACAGAAAACTTTTTAGATTATTTCTAAAAACTCCGGCCAAAGTGGAGATTTCTGAAACGACGGTTATGTGTTGTCATGTGAACTGGGAGAAACGGTGTTTTAGGTTCTCTCTTGTTCGATACTGAGGATTTTGATTGGCTTGCATGGCTTTATCCTTCTCCCTACACTGCCGCCAATAGGTTTGGCATAGTTATGATGGCGCTTGACGGCGTATTTATGCGGGTGTGTGAACAATGTTATTTTTGAAAACGGAGAGGGGGAAAATATTTGTTTTCTAAATACCCGGCTTTGTGTAAACGTGGCCTAACTCTGATTTCTATGGCAAAATGGGAGCTTATATAGCTATAAGCCACGCCTATTCTGGCGGGTTCTGACGCAAATGGGCGCGTTAGCTGCCTCGCCATATGTTATAGATAGGTTAGGTATGCTAAGATGCTTAGCTGTATGTCTGCTGTTCAATATTCTCGAGAAAGGAGCTTTCCCATAACATAAGCTACTTACCCAATACGAGAGAACTCTCGAAAGGGAACTGTTTTTTCTTCATAAATGCGAAGAAACGTTTTTTTGTGGTCAGCCTGCACTGCCTGCTGGGTAACAAAGTACAATTCCAAAAAGCATTGGAAGGTTCTTCATTTCCTTCTGTTTAAATGGAAAAGAAATTTGGCAGTCACTGGTGGACTACAGTGAAGGAACGGAATAACATATAGGCCCCCTTCAAAAACACTCAAGCTCAGAGCAATACTTACACAGTTAAGTCAGTGTTTTTCAAAAACTACCTGTCTAGCCTTTAAAGAGAGTTCAAAAGAGTTCAAACGTGTCAGTGCACATCATGTTCATCTTGGTGTCCTGAACAAACTTAAAGTATAAAATCGAATAAGAGTAATGCTTAATAATTAACATATTTTTTTCTTGAGAAATTACAATTTATAGACCAACATTTTCAGTGTTTGTAAAAAAATCATCGAATTTGCTAAGGTACTTTTTGTGAAATTGCAGAATAATCTAAACTGTAGTAAATTGTGTAATGTAAATATTTTGGTGATTTATGTTAATTTTATTTATGTTAAAATTATATTTGAAAATAATACAGATTATTAATAATATAATATAATTCAAATATTAATTTTGAAGGGGCAGTAAAAATATATTTCAGAACCATACAAAACAATAATATGTAATTTAAATATTAATTTAAAGCAATAAATAAATTAACAATAATAATACGTATACATGTAAAATAGTAATATTTCATAATAGTCTCATCTAAAAATCTTCCACTACATTCATAACAATATTTCTACAGGACAGGAAGTAATGCAGAACTTTGCTTTTGTGATTGTTATGGTTGATTTGAGTGCTCAGGGGCACTCTGACTTTTCAGACGTTCACAGACCAAAACATTGTCTCATCCCTATGGAAGGGCTTTGAAGTGTTGGACTAAAGCTATCTCAACTAAACCACACACTCTCTCTCTCCTCTTTTCTTTCTCCTGCTTTCTCATAGACGAACAGGGTCTGTTTGGCTCCCCAGGCCCCTCCAGCTGTCTGAGCTGTAACCATTGCTCTCTGTGCTAGATGTTCCAGAGCTGCAAAGAGAAAATATACTGCCTTCAAACATACTCCTCTTTCTCACAGGCTCAATGACGTGATATTACAGTTCATCAGTCAGCGGGCTGCAGGCTGTTTATGTTACAGTATATGGTTTGCATAAGCATTGACATATGATTTAACATCAGTTGTGCATAATACATTATCAAGCTTTGAAGAAACAAGTCACAATAAATCAAAAACAGGATTTCTATCCACACATAATGTGATGTGTTTTAATTCCAAAAGATCTTAAATCACAACAGCATTGTCTGTAAAGATTGCCCTTTCTACGCTGCCAGCACACATGTTTCTACCAAATGTTATGCAGTGGTTAGACTCCAACCAGGCTTCCGAGACAGGTTGGGGAAAAGGAGTGAGAATAAGCTGTATGGAAGAAAAGGCCATTGCTGAGGGAAGAATGTTTCAGTAGCTGGGTAAAACTCTTCAGGTTGCCATTCAGTGTCCAGCGTAAACATCTACAGGGACGGTCTCGACAAATCTACCTTTTCAGAGGCTTTCCTAACTAAAATTGGCCGTGGAAGAGAGGCGAAAGGTATGCACATTCCTCTCACATTAGTAGATGATGCATGACGAAAGAGAATGGAAGAAATTTATTGGGAAGTAGCATTTTTAACCAGTTTAGCCACTTGCATATTCACTGACGCTCTTGAAGTAGTTTATTAACTGTAGCTGATAATGAAATGGAGATTATATAGATGTTAAGTTATATTCAAAATATTATTAAGCAAGAATGCAAAAGCTTTGCTGGGGAATTGCAGCTGTAACTTACACAAAAGCTATTTTCTCCAAACAGCCTTTATTTATTGCTTCTAGAAGAAATAAGCTTACTGATTAGTTTGAATAATAAACTCTATTAAAGGGTTTTTATGGGTTGTTTGTGTTTCATTAGGCAGGCGGACAAATGGATATCAGATCAATTTATTTGTTACTCTCTCTCTGTGTGGGCCTAGCTTGGGCCTTCACGATGGACTTGGACTATGGAGGTGTACCACTCTGGATCAACCGTTTTTTGGGAGAAGCCGAGTGTTTTGACTTTGAAAGATCGGATGGATCCAGGCTGGTTTCGTGCTGTGAACGCACAAAGTTGTCCGTTGGAGTGTGACTGCCCGATCCAGTGGCCAACGGCCCTTTATTGTGACCACAGGGGCCTTAACCAGCTTCCCTCAGACCTTCCGTCCGCATACAGTACCTGTTCCTCCAAGAAATAATATTACTTTCCTTGGATACGGGGCGTTGCCAATGCCACCAACTTGCGTTGGTTGATCTTGGATCACAATCAACTACTGAGTGAGCAACTTGATAATGTGTTGTTCTCAAATCTGACCGGCTTAGTAAATCTTTTCATAAACCATAATAACCTGACAGAGGTGCCAGCCAGACTGCCTAGCGGACTCAAGCAACTGCGACTCGCATATAATCACATCGAAAAGATTTCTGCAGGTGCATTCCAAAATCTGGCCAATTTAACAGTACTTCTGTTACACAGGCAACCGTCTGAAGATTATTGATGGGAGTGACTTAAAAGGTATTTACTGATATTTATTTATTTATTTGAAATGCTTCTTGCAAACGCCTAATGTAGAGATGCACTGTTTAACAGGTACAATATTATGGCTGAAAACCGATAAATATTTATATAAAAAATATATATACAATTTGTCTACTTTTTTTATAATTAAGCACTTAAATCAATTATTATAAATGCTACATGTGAATGTATGTAGGCATTGTGCATTATAAAAATGCATATTCATTTTTAAAGCTGCAGTCCTCAGTTTTTCCTCTTTGTCGCCATCTCTGTTCGAAGTCTGCAATTGCAGTCATTCGCGGAATTATCAACTTTACACGAGTTGTACTTCAACACCCTCGATATGGCATGCGCGGATGAACACAATGTTTGAGGAGAGCTGTCAGTCACCGCGCCGGTGTGGATACTGGCATTCAGAATCACAGATTATTATTTTTAGAAATATGACCAACATAAGAATTTTCACCGGAAAATGTCATCTGAACTAGTAACAGATGTGACGTAATGATGCAAAGACATGCTCGAATCTCCCCGGAAATCTACCAGTACAACTGGAATTAAAAACATTATTACAAGCTTACCGGTTTGAATCAAGCTAAGGCAAGCAGATAGTTTTGAACACTGGCTGGTTATGTATTTTCTCAAATGTGTATTTTGGATCATTTTTAACCCAAAAAAAGCTATACGGACTGCAGCTTTAAATTTGCTAAAGATTATATTTAACAGCGCCGTTAATAAAATATTAGTTTTAAAGATTAACTTTAAATGTTTGATGATTAGGGCTGGGTACCGAGTTCGGTACTTTCAGGTACCGACTGATCTGCCTTGGAATACTGAGTATTGAAAACATGTCTTGTTTTCGGTACCAAATTTCGGTAGCCATTGGCTGTGGTGGAAAACACTAGTTTACGCGGCTGCCCAGAGACGTAGCTCGTCCCACGTGAGGCTGTAGTGTGTGTGTGTGTGTGTGTGTGTGTGTAAGCGTCCAAACCCAGATAGATAGAAAATATGTGGAAATGATTCAAAGTATACCTATGTTCCAGACTCGATGCCAGAAGCACGCAATGGAATATTTTCGACAAGATAATTGCCACCAAGACCGGTAACACAGTAAATCTGATAAGCGCATAGACACTTGAGAGTATAAAGTTTATCTGTCTTCGACTGCAAGAACTGGAGCGCGTCACAAATGAACCAAAACTCAGCATATAGAATACTTGCCTCATAGACATGATAAATAGGTCTATAGACGGTCAAAATACCCTAACCCTAATCCTACTTCAGGAATGACGAGTCAGCATCGCCATGCAACCAGCACACTTATTAAACACTTGTTCATTAATAAACAATTAAAATACATCCTTGCTATTGTTTCCCGACACATCCATAATCATTAGGCTACTGTTGCCACCAGTGCTTTGCGGCAAGCTTTATGTGTGCTGAGCACGAGGCATAAATTCTGCCCCCCCGTAGTCAAAAGAGGTACTCTTTTTGATACTTTTTCATCCGAAGAGTGAAAAAGTCAAGAAACTGAAAAATAAAATATACATGAAGGTAATATTATATTGTTAAAACTGGTTACATAAAATTGGTATCGAAAAAAGTATCGTTCAGGAACCGGTATCAAAAGTTAAGAGTATCTGGTATCGGTATCGAACATTTTGTTACGATACCTAGCCCTTGATGATGGCAAAAGTAATCTAAATGTAAAAAAATAGAGGAAATGACAATAAAAAAATGACAATTAATACTAATTGATTAAATATCCAACAATAGATACTGGTACAAAAATAATTCATTCATTCATTAAAAAATAAATCTCTAATATCTGATAACTGAAACGAGACCAATATATTGTGCATCCCTACATAAATCATCAGGAAACTTTGATATTGAAGTTGATCATTCTGTAAACTCAGCATTAACTCTATCTTTCATGTTCTTCACCAGGTCTTGGAGGCCTCAACCTCTTGGATCTCAGTCACAACCTCCTGGATACTTTCCCCAAACATCTGCCTTCATCTGTCCAGCAGCTTTACCTCTCCAACAACTCTCTTACAGGCCTGACCGAGGACAGCCTTCATGGTTTTAATGGACTCCGTTACCTACGGCTCGGACACAACAAATTGAGGAATGAAGGGTCTGACCCTGGAGCCTTTAACCTCACATCTCTGGTAGAGCTGGACCTTTCGTATAACCAGCTAACAGAAATCCCAACTGTTCCCACCACCCTTCAGTACCTCTACCTTGAGGTTAACCAAATTCAAGGTGAGTTGGTGTAAGGATCTTGTTTTACACAAACAAAAACACTGACGTTTATTCTTTTAGCACTGCATTGAGAAAAATCAGCACTGCTTAATTTCAATGTGACAGAGGAAATTTTCATGCCAAGATGATTGATAGAATAATTGTGTCAAGAAGACACAAAACAGAGAACCTTATTGTAACGGGGTTCAGTTGTCAAGGGAAGAAGGAGGCGGAAACCAGTGAACATTCAAGTTTAATAATAAAATAAACAAATTAAAAAATGAAAGTAAAGCCAGCAGCCCCTCAAGCAGTGAGGAAACAATGGATTGGTTTTGATCTACAAAATCACTTCCATCTGGCAAACTACACAATTTCAGCTTCACTTGGGAATTTGTTATTTCAATTGAATTTGCCACACTGAAATTTTGGAATTCGAAGTGATAGAAGTTGATGGATTCTGAGAAATTCAACAGTAAATAGTATTCTGTAAAAATATTTCTATCTTTGCCTATACATTTATTGAATATAAGTATTTCTAACAGATTGGTTTTAAAAGGTCCATACAACCTATCTATTTTTTTCCCTAAACTTTAAAACAAAGCTTTGTAAAAATTTCAGTTAATTTTAAGTACACTTACATTCAAATTACAATTCTGCATGCTATAGTATGCACAAAATCAATTTAGTTCATATTCGAAAACTGTGAATGGAATTTTTAATAGCATTCCAAGTACAATTTTGTATTGTGCACAAATCTGCCAGGAACGCTGTCCCGGGCCTTGTAAAGCCTACAGATATGTCTGCTACAATTGTAACTCTTTCTCCACAAAAAAAAATAAATATATATTTTATTTCAAAGTCGGCTGTTCCCCCAGCGTTTTTGCGTAATCTCAGCGTAATCTTTTACAAAAATGTCATGGCCCCAGAATATTTTGTTGTATGTTGTAATATCTGAACATGCAATATATATAAAGAAAGAACAAAGAAAAGACCCTCCGCTTAAAAAAAAAAACAAAAAAACATTTGAATATGGGTGAGCCGAGAAAAATTGTGTCAAAGTTTTATTTGTCGCAGTTTTGTCAAATACTACATTCAGATCGGATTCAGAATGATGATCAAAACATAGATGGAGTAGATCAAGTCCATCAACACCCCAAAACTTCACAGTAGCTCATCCTGGGTCAACATTTCATTCAGTAACATTAGGCAGTTTTTATTTATATGCTATTTAATGTTAATGATCACATTATTTTACATATGTGTATAATTACTTATGTTATCGCTTGTTTCTGCATCATCTTCACCTGTGTTTTGATCAGGGGATTCAGTACTCGTTCAGAAGAGGTATATTAGCGCCCTGTACCTTGTAACAGTGAAAATACGAAAAGCCTTAAAACGGTCTTAGAATGGGGAAGCATTTTCTCATGAAAGACGAGACAACTCGGTCAACAGCAGGGAAAGAAGTGCTGAAATTATTCTAAACACAAATACGCTTGACTGAGAACTGCTAAAATGTTTGTCCTGTCTAGTATGAGGCTATGTTCTCAGGCCGATGAAATAATCTCTGGCACGAGAGAATCAACATTCAGAATCAGACGGGCCATGGGAAAATGACGGAAAATGTGACAGGATTTTAGAAGAGAAATAACAAACTTTCCCTCCTCTCTAGGTTTCCTTTTCCCCTTTTCTCATTCTCTAATATGTTTGTCCCAACGTGTTTGCAGACAGAAACATCCTGGAGAGACACAAGGTGACTAGAAAAAGTAGGTTAGCTGAAAGAGAACGAGGGAGAAAGTAGACAGAAGGTTTGTTTGGGAACATCTGTGAATACTCCAGAAGGAATCCACATGTGCTAAAAGCACGCTCTGTTCTCTCCCCTCCTCCTGAACAGCAAGCTGAGCTCAGTTACAAGAGCTGTGCCACTGGTCAACTGCAAAGACTTCAGCAGCAGCTTTCTCATTTTTTTCAGGCAGTGGTCATGATTTACTGTTTTGAACCATATAATGAAATGTCATGCCATAAGCTGTGGTTTACCAGTTCAAAGTAAAGTATAATATTCTAATTATTAACAAGCCACTGTAGAGAATAGCCAATTGCTAGATTAAAACCTAGAAGTGGAGGTTAGGAAAAAAACTGTCAATTTGTCCTTTAGAAATGTATCCTTATAGATTTATCGGTAACACTTTACAAAAGGTTAGTTAGTTAAAGGGGGGTTGACTGCTTTTTTTCTTTGCATGATTGTATTTATGGGGTGCAATATAACATGTATTCGTGGTTTTTCTTTTTTTAAAGTATTATTTTCATTAACTTCACCTTTATTGTCAGCCGCGCTCTCCTCTGCCCCCTGAACGAGCGGTTCACTTCCTGAGAAAACACTACCTCAGAAACAGGCAGTGGCCTCAGATTGGTTAGTTTGGCCCGGTGTGTTGTGATTGGCTAAACTGTCGCTCACGTTGTCCGGAAGATTATCGCCCATTACCTTTACGGGCACGTCATGAGCTCCGGTCCAGATGTAAATATGTGTCGAACTGCAGTATCAGTTTGAGGCAGAATCAGACCGAGAAAGCCGCGATGAAGAGAGTCAAACAGAACCTCACCACACACGGCTCTTACTAAACGTTTCTGAATGATAATTTGCAACATTTTTTTACTTTATACACGTTTGTTTTATACAATAGCATCTGACTGGCAACAATAGCAACTGACTGGCTTCAAACAGCGTTGGCATGTTTACGTTCTTGATCAAATCGAAAATAACGTCATAAAGCATAAATACATGAAAAATACGTTTAAAACATTAGTACTTATAGAAAATTCATGTCCATAATGTTTGTACGCATTTGTCGTAGACACAAAATAGCATAGTCTAACTAGTAGTGGCTATAAAGCCAGCGCTAGCATTTGAAAAAAATAATAAAACACAAGGCTACGTCTTGAATTATACGTGCAAATACATTTAAAATGCTAGCCTACTTACAGGTTGTGGCCCAACAACTGCTGCCTCTTGTTTTAAAGTCGGAACTGCTTCATGTTTTAGTAACAGTTTCTTGTTGAATCCGGTGTTGAACTCGCTAGATTACGATCGTCATTTTCAGGAACATAATCAAACATAAATTGTATCCATTGTTGAGGAAGAATAGCATCCATGGGAAGCTCAAACACAGAAGACCTGACAGCTGCGTGAACACAACACATCTCGATGAGTTCGATGTGCCTCAGAAATATGCGCATGTCATTTTCTGCATATTCTGAGAGAGGGGTTGATGCAAATGTGTAGGTTAGTGACGTACCATAACCTAGCTGTAGTCCCAATCAAGTTGTTTTTGTAGACAATTATACTTCCTGACTTTTAAAAGACGATATCTGCTAACACTGAACTTAACAAGCCATCAGTTTAACAAGCCATTACTGAAAAAGATAAAAGAGACGATTGGTAGGCTATATTATAACCTAGAAGTGGATGTTTTAAAGGTTAAACGGCCTGTCAAACTGTCAGATCTACCATCAGAAAACAAATTTAAAAAAATGTAATAGTAAATGTATTAATAAGACCTATTCAAAAGGGTCTGATAATGGAGACACTGTGTGCCTATTTTGCACATAGATTTCCAGAAAATATGACAATACTATTAATTTTGCTGGATTGTCGGATAGAGGACTGGAAAAACAGATACAAAAGTTACACACCTTAAATGCTTTGTAATTGCATATCAATTCTCTGTTCTGAGAATAGTCTCAATGTCGCCAGACAAACCTCATGGTCTTTCAGTTCTTGCAATAGTTAGAGCTTAGATACAAAACTATTATCCAACCATCACAATGAGTATCTAAAACCAGGATGAAACCAATCACTGAAGAGTTGCCAATGTCAGCACACCTGTAATTTATTTACACGGTATTGGGAAGCAGCTCCTGTTTACGAGGGCTGTAGTTTGACTGTTGTGTGTGATCTAAGGACTGATTTCTGCTTGCAATTCTCTGAAACGGCTCGTCACATTAATCACCAAATATGTTGACCTCATTGTCTTGCTATTTCTGTCAACAGTAAACAGTGGAAGAGGTAACATTACCATTTTTTTGCAAAACAGCTTGCAAGATAAAGTAGCTTACTATGAAAGTGTGAAAGTTAAGACAAATGTGAAAATAAATAAATCAATAAATACCCTTCTGGTAGTGATGATACTAGTTAACCCAAAGATAATATCAAACAAATCTATTTGTTTAATCATGTGACATGGCCATTAAATAACAATACATGGCAACTAAATTACAACAATCAATCTGTTCTGCTATAACTTTCCTGTTGTGTTGTCCAGCGTTCAACGTGAGCAGTCTCTGCAGGACAGTAGGACCCACATCATATTCACGTATGAAGATCCTGAGGCTGGACGGAAATAAACTGGAGTACCACAAGCTGCCTCCTGATTGGGTGTTCTGCCTATCGAGTCCTTCATAACATTTATATTTGATCTTTTAATAGGTTTTTAAATAGCACGCAATATTATATTATATTATAACATAATATGTATATTTAGTCTGCATTAGAAAGCATAAACTGCTTAGTATTCAAGGTGCTACTGTTTTGAATAAGCATGTTGTAAATGATCTTATTAATATGATTTTACTCTGGATTTACTGTATATGGGCAGCCATACTTTGTTTTGATGTACAGTGCAGGTCTTGTGCCTTGTCCTAGTCTTCACTTCAAATGTTTTAAGGACATAATGAGAACTAGTCTAACTTTTAACTGTTTAAATGTACACTCATGTGCAAAAGTTTGGGGTCAGGAAGTTTGGTAACACTTTACAATATGGGTGCACTAATATGCATTAATTCATGCTTAACTAATGCACAGATAATCATGAGTTAATGTATAACTAATGAAGAACTAAATCGTTAATTAATGATTACTGCATCAGCAACTAATAAAGTGTCTATATGATTAATAGATTAAGTAATACATTAATTGCTATTAATCCAATGTGTCATTGTGTATTAATTCCTTAATAACATATTTTATTAACTAGTAGTGTAAATGAATGTGTTAATTAACACAATTAGTCAAAGCTATGCACTTCAAACTTCCAGTTGTCTGCTTTAAGTAATCATTAGCTAATGATTTGCAAAGGTATCATTATGTTATGACTTTACTTGTTGGGGCACATCATTATTAACTAGTCATTTAGTGATTGTAGTAATTTGCACATGAATTTGCACGAACAATGAAGTAATTAATCATGTAGCCTATTAATGCATATTAGTGTTCCTGTCATATAATCTATTTAAAATATATACTCTGTTCTTTTTAATGTTTTATTCATCACAGAATCCTGAAAAAAATTGTATTTCTTTCCTCAAAAATATTAGACATTTTAAATTGTAATATTATTTCACAATATTAAGTTTTACAGGTTGTTGTGTTTTTTTCCCCAAATAAATGCAGTCTTATGAGCATAAGAGACATTATTCATCATTCAAAATCATTACAAAATCTTACCAACCCTACACTTTTGAAGGCTTTTTGTTACCTATAAATTAATTTTCCATTGCTGTGGCACCTCTGTAAGATTACAATGCATTTCTCTCTAAACACTTGTAAACACATGGTGACAAGCAATAAATCTCTTCCATGTTAATCCTAATTTCTGCCCTACTATATTTGTTCCTCATACTACTATATTTTTTGCATCCTACTATATTACAATTGCTCACTGTAAACCTGTTAAAAAAGAGACTGATATATGACGACAAATCACTCAACTTCAACAAGGAAAACCACAAAAAGCATGCTATCTGTATAAGCGTAGCAGCTATACAAGTTAAGGGTTTTTCAATGTGCAAGAGAGTACAAACAAATCCACTTTTATGTTTGGGTATATTTGAGGCTGCATTTTTGCTTTCAGTGTGGACAGACCAAAAGACTAAAGACACGATAGAGACATATAAGAGAGTGAAGTCAACCACAGCATATACAAGAGAAGAGCTAATTGAAGAGTAAACAACACATCATTCTCGAACTGAACTTTCATTTACTACAATGGCCCCGTTCTGTTGGATCAAAACACATTTCCCCAAAAAAAACGAATGTTTAATCAATAAGTCCAAAGAAATGACTCCACCATATTCCATATAGATGTGCATGAGTTAATGGACCATGTGTTCAAGCTACCATAACTCTCCCTGGGATCTCACTTTTTTCTTTCTTTTTTTTCCCCCAACTGCAGAGCAGACTGGTTTGGACCTCACATTCCCCATTAGCAGAGCCATAACAACAGAAAGAACCTGAAACTTGTATTTCTTGAATAACAGATGGATGAATCAGGAGGACTACAGTCAGATAATGTTTATTAACCTCAAACCAAAACCATTACCAAGTTTGGTTTGAGGTGAATAACACATAATTATAAAATCTATATTTTCACATATGGTTGAGAAAATAAACCAGCCTAAACAAAGTGAGACAGTTTTCTTTAGAGAATAATAGAATAATATATAGCTGTGTTGTGGTAAAGTCATTAGTGAGGTAAAAGACAGATTAATATCACCTCTGAAGGAGGAGGTGGTCCCATAACAGACCTCAGAAACAGGGGTCCTACTGGTGCATATTGTAGCAGTGGTTGTTTAAAACTGCCTTTGATAGCAATTGAATATACTGTTTGCTATGCTATGCAGGCCTGATAAAAATGCTTTCTTTAGTTACCCAATAAACAAGAAATCCACTTACTAAACAAGACATTAATATAGCAAAATACACTTCACAATATGGCAAATACACTTCAAATCAACCACTGTGTGTATAAATGTCAATCGCAATGTATAAAAATACATTTAAGCATAAAGGAGTCTAAAAAATGTGGCACAAATAAACATTAAGTCAATTCTAAAGTTCATCTGGTCCAAAGAATATCAAGAAAAGATACATCAACAAAATCAGTCCAAAGTCAATATTCAATTAACCCAACAAACACAGACCAGAGTTTTAAATGAACTATTCGTAATGTTTGGATGTTTTCACAACACTCAGTCTCCTTCAATATTCAAAGCAAATAAGTCCCAGGACCAAACCTATAACAAAACAAAACACCACCCCTCAAGATAAACCTTTCCCTTTTAGCTTTGTTTGCTCCTTGTTCGCTAGTATCGCTACCCAGATTCATTTTGTTTGACTGGTTGTTATAATATTAAGACCAGCAGCACAATTAGTGTTTTTCTATTTTATGCAACAGTTAATAGAGCAAGTAAATTGAATAACTATTTCTCTGTTTTGGCTACGCAAAGAAAATAGTTCCAATCCAAACAAAGCCACAGTAGACTCAAACACTGGATGTTTCGAAGCAAGACATGGTAGTGATGTTCCTTGATTAATCAGTTTTTATTGTATTTTTTGTTTTTATGAATAGGTTGAGTGAATTACTCAATGACAGTCACATGTTTTGTTCCTGAATACATCAGTGTTTGAAGAGAAAAAATCAATTAAGTGCATTATTCATTGGCTCACTCATCAACATTTAATTTCCTGTATGAATTATTGGGTAATTTTCAATCAGAAGGCTGTGCCTTATAAGGCTGCAAATCTTGACTGCCATGTCATTGAGCTCCATCAAAGTTTCCTCTGTCTCAATTTAAAGGATCCTTTGTTTCACATCCTTCATTCAGCCTGTTTCGAAGGAAGCATAAATGCCCCACAATCCTTTGCACACATTTCATATCACCAAAAATAGAAAAAAGATTGTTTTGGGGATAAAGGTTTTCTTTTTCCCTTCATTATGTTTTGTCACATAATGCTAAACTGTGCGTAATGTAAACCACAGGAAAACCACAGATGATTGTCATTACTGTACTGCATTAGTAGAAAGCAGTTAATATAAAGGTTTGTAGTATTACAGAGTTTTTTTTCCTGAAGGACTGGACTTGGAAGGACACAACCTTTTGTTTGAGAAGCAGCCAATGTGTCTGAATGAATCAGTTAAATGAATGATTCAGTGACTCACTCATAAAGTGTTTTGGTGCCACCTACTGATGCAGTGATATAACCCACAGAAAGAGTCACTGAGATACAGTACAAACATAGATATTCTTTCAAAATAATCTGTATTGTTATTATTATCATTATTATAAAAGAGCCAGACTTTCTGCCTTACATAGATCATATGAAGAGTTCAGATGCAAAAGCCTCTTAAATGCCATTTGAAATTTTCTTCTATAATGACCATTTTTATCAAGCTTGTATATTGAAGTTCAGTAATGTCACTTAGATGACAATTAATAGGTAATCTTCATTGCCATTTAAGTGAAATTACTGAACTTTAATATACAAGCTTGATAAAAATGATCATTTTAGAAGAAAATTTCAAATGGCACATAGAGGCTTTTGCATCTGAACTCTTCATATGTATACAAGTCTGTTGCAATATTATGTATAATACATGTTAGGAAGACTTACAAAAAAAGCTGCTTCTTATTACAAACTGCTTTGACTAAACAATTGCTGCATAATTACATACATTCATTCAATTTCCCCTAGCATACGACAAATCTACATGCATTGACCCTGCTGCGTTTTCACACATTCTGCTGTAAATGAAGTGGGTAGGGAACTCTAGCTTTATTTACTTGGACCACTTCCCAGAAAAAAAAATAGATATATTTTGCTGAGTTCACATACCCTTAGGGTTTGGCACGTTGTGGTGGTTATCAGTGTTAGATCCTCTGGGTGGGAGAAACAGCTTGGTAAGCAAAGATGTTAATGAATCTCAATCTGATTACACCAATCAGACCTCCACCACAGACTTCATCAAAATGCTTATGGCAACCACAACTGCATTACAAGTCTGGCGCTTCAAACACAGAGGAAAAGCTGTGTGGTGAAAATGACACATTGCTAAGCATTTACTTCTGATCCAAAACTCTCATTTTAGTTCTAGGTGCCAGAATTACAAGTTCTAATGCTTGATGTATGTAATAGGATTATTAAATCTATGCAAATTTAATGTCGATACAGTGAGCATAAACTGCACTCCAAAGATTGTGATGTTCACACATGTGCGTCTGAAAATGCACATCTGTCAATCATTTGTGTCTGTCTGTGAATGTGTGTAAGCAAACAATAAAATCAACCCATATGGCAAGACTGCACAAATCAGACACACAATCATCTGTTAAGCACATGCCAAAAGAAATCCATCTCACCTTAGCAATACCAGAAGAACAATAAAGTAAATCTGCCTTCAGATGCTCAGGGTCAGTTCAACCCCGCATCATGCATTTGACTGAACCTTAGTTGTTTTCACTCTGTGCCAAACCATTAAGCTCTTGACAATAAATCTTAAAGCATGTAATGAAACTTGATATGCAAATAAATGTAAGTTGTAAGAGGAAGGAAAAGACATTTCCGTGACAGAAGGGCACTCCAGTTATATATCCAGTTTTTTACTTTTATTTAAAATAAAATTTAGATGTGCATCAGATTACAATGACACCGCATTAATAATATAGCCTTGGCAAAGATGCATTGAAGTACCATAAAGAATATTTGACCTAAATGATCTCACAAGTTATCAATGACTTCATGTATAGAGAGCAAGAACCATTACAACGCACATGCAAAATCACACCCACTATAACTCTGCTGTAATGATGATTGATAGAGACCAGCCTGCGCCTGAATAGTATCTAAACAGTATCCATAATTTCAAGGACTCACTTTGAGTGAGCAAGTTTCAAGATTGAAATGAAAAGTGGAGTCCCTTACAAAGGATCTCACACTCAAAGCATGCAAAAGTGATCTTCCTAAAAACAGAACTGGACCAGCACCAAAAACACTTGGTCACATGTCACAGATTATCAACAATGTGTACAAAGAAAACCACAAAATCAAGGCAAGCCAATGCAAAGACAAACCAGGTGCAAATTCATATGTGAACACCATTGCTGAGTATTTTCTCTTTAAAACTGCAGTTATCCAAATACCGTTTCAAAAGCGATGTTTGAAATTGCCAGTGTTTCTTACGTCAGAAATTACCTTGTAAACAATCACATTTAAAGTGTGGGTGGGCTTTGGCATATAATCACTGCTGCAGGGGAGACTCAGAGAGAAGTCAGGATATCACAGTATATTTTTCAGTTGATATGAAAAAACCAGGTGCATTTATGCATTTAGCAATATAGCTAGCATGTGAATATGATATATATATTACTAAGTTGTGATGAATTACAATATATGCCTTTCTCCACTGATGTTCTAAGTGGTTCAGAAGCATTTCTAAGGATACAGATTTCAAAAGCGATGTTTGAAATTGCCAGTGTTTCTTAATGTCAGAAATTACCTTGTCAAACAATCACATTAAAGTGTGGGTGGGCTTTGGCATATAATCACTGCTGCAGGGGAGACTCAAGAGAAGTCAGGATATCACAGTATATTTTTCAGTTGATATGAAAAAACCAGGTGCATTTATGCACATTAAGCAATATAGCTAGCATGTGAATATGATATATATATTACTAAGTTGTGATGAACTACAATATATGCCTTTCTCCACTGATGTTCTAAGTGGTTCAAAGCATTTCTAAGGATACAGATTTTTAGAAGGCAGCTGTCTGACTGGGAACAGGTAGCGAACGGGAACATGGTTTGTGTAAGATTAGCAACACATTTTTAGTGGTTTGATAATGAGAGACAAGCAAAATGCTAATCAAATTAATTACCGTTATGTGTCCAACGTTGTAAAAAGAGTGATATATAGAATGCATTACCATTCTGATACATCGACTTGTAGTATGAGCTTTTATAATTCACTCCGCTACTTACTAAATTAGATTCGGGTTCAAACATATATGGCTGAATTAAACCAAATATTTCCACTTGACATTATGCAGCATTTACTACAGTACAGTTCTGAGCTGGTGTGAGTAGAGGTGGGGGCAAATTTGTATATTTATGAATAAATTAAGCAAGGTGTAGAGTTACATTCATGCTATTTTAAGGCATTTAATTATTGGATAGAATTATTGACTACAGGATGACTTTAATAATATGTGACTACATCTTACAATTGTGATTTTTTTTCTTACTATCTATTGTTTTCTGTTCATTTATGTTTTCCATGTCACTATATTAGCCTGAGATCTAGTTCATTGTTTGTTTCCATGGTTTGAAATTAGTGCTCTACCCCGTTTAGTTAATGATCATTCCCTTTGTATATTTAAAGGGATACTCCACTTTTTTTTGGAGAATAGGCTCATTTTAATCAATCCCCAAGAGTTAAACAGTTGGGCTTTACCCGTTTTCAAATGCATTCAGCCGATTTTCTGATATTTAGAACAATATCAGTAACCAGACTGTTTCTAGTCTCATTGACTTCCATAGTATATTTTTTTCCCACTATGGTAGTCAATGAGACCAGAAACTGTCTGGTTACTGATATTCTTCTAAATATCAGAAAGTCGGCTAAGTGGATTCGAAAACGGTGAAACTCAACTGTTTACCTCTGGGGCAGTTGTAAAATGAGCCTATTTCCAAAAAAATTGGAGTATCCCTTAAAGCCCTCTATTTCCTTAGTTTATTGTTTAATGCTTAATGTGTAGTTTGGTTTTTAGGTTCTTGTTGCTAAATTATCCTTATCTTTATTTATTCTGTGTCATGGCTCTCATCTTTGGAGTGGTACTACACAGCCACTGGGACAGAATCCAGAACCCTTCAAAGAGAGTAACAAGAAACAGAAAAAGAAAAATGGATATAACTTCTGTTCGCCTCATCCTGGGGACAGATCACTGGACGATAACACCCTCAAAGATCACACAAAGGGATTGTCTCCATCTGGCATGCCTATCCTATAACACCAGCCTCAGCGAATGGTCTAAGGCACGTCTGCCTGTGGAAGGTCCTTGAAAGAGCAATGTTGCATGAGTGGGTGCTGGTTCAATTTGACTCCCTGACACAGCTGAGGACAACTCTGGACCCAGTCAGCTTTCGGCCATGCCTGCTACTGTTCAGAAGCCAGAGCCCACAGCGGACTACGAGCCCAAGTCCAAGAGTGTTTGCCAGAGGCCAAATTCTTCCCACAGCATGACCAGGTGCACTGAGCCGGTAACAGCATCTGCTGTCCATCGAGTGAATAGTGGAGTTTGATGGGATGGGCTGGAGCTGCGCCCACACTCCTGTCACTGAGGTGCGTGCAATGAGCTGGGTGCCAAAGGAAGATTATTTGATGAACTGGATGATGAAACCTTTCAAGATCTCCAGTCTCATTGGATCCTCATTTGATCTCCATATTCCTTCCCACTGGTTTAGTCCAGTCCCAAGTCACCTTCTTCACAGATGGTTCAATCCAGTTCTAAGTTATCTTTGTCTTTGCTAGTTCAGTCCAGTTTCAAGAAGTCTTGCACTTTGCTAGTTTAGTCTCAGCTCCAAGTCATCTTCCTTGTCGCTGGTTCTGTCCAGTCTAAAGTTGTCTTTCTTTGCTGCTGAATCAGTCCAGTTTCAAGTCATCTTTGTCTTTGGTTGTTCAGCCCATCGCCATGTTGTCTGCCTCGCTGCTGGTTCAGCTCAGTTTCAGGTCTCCTTTCATCATCCAGCACCAAGTCTCCTTCATTGTCCAGCACCAAGTCTCCATCATCCAGCACCAAATCTCCTTCATTGCCATTGGCTCTACCCAGCTCCAAGTCTCCTTCATCGCAGATGGTTCCACCCAGCCTTTCTCTCCGCCCTCCTCTGCCAAAACCATCCAGTTCCTTGGCTTCGCCTCCACGGTCTCTCTTCAGACCCTCTGTTTCTCCTTCAGTGGTTCTGCCCAGCTGCTTGGATTCACCTTGGTCTTAGGATCCCCTGAGCTCCACCTTGTCCAACACCCCGCGGCTCCACCATGTTTTGTTGGCCCTCAGGCTTCGCCAGGCTCCCTCGTCCCTGTGGCTCTGCCTTGGGCTTCCGGATCTCCAGCTGTGTCTCGACCCTCCACCTCTCTGACTAAGCCGGGCTCCTCCTTCCCTCTGGTTCAATCAATCACTGCATTTACATGCATCCAATAACCCGTTCAAAACCGGGATATTAGCAATAATCCGGTTCGCGAACGGCCATGTAAACACTGCCAAAAACCCGAATATTGCTCATATCCCGGATTTTAAAAACCGGGATATTATACCTGGAGTACCCCTTTTCTTACCCGATTTTTTGGTAATGTAAACGCGCATCGGCATATCCCCATAGTGATTTGTGTTCTGCGCATGTCCTATTCGCAAGGAATCTTGGTCTTTTGAGTAGAGAAACTTCTCAGCACATACAAAAATCCGCATGCAGTATACCGGAAGCAAGGTTAGTAATGTTACCAGCATCACAGCGCAAACAAAGGCGATCACTGTCTGCCCCGAACTATTCATTATCCGCATGCAGCTGCTGCTGTTGTCTTTGGATACAGGAAGAAGAATCGGAAATGACACAAATTGCGCCTAAAGGTTATCCGTACGTCTAGACACTAATCGTGCGTCGCTGTTTACATCGGGATATTGCAATTCCATGTATACAGGAGAAACCCTCTCTGCTCACGCATGTAAACGGGTTATTCCTAATGTTTCAGAAACCCGAATAGTGACCTTAACCTGACCATAACCCGAAAATTAGCTGCATGTAAACATAGTCACTGTCCACATCGCCAACTTTCATCAAAATTCTGACAATTTAATTGCAACATTCAACATTTCTCACAAAGTGACTTTGTATTTCACAACTGCATCTTTGTTTCTATAATGTGACAAATGTGTCCATCTTTTGAGATTGCAACTTTGAGTTTGAATTGAAATTATAGTTAGAACTATTATAATGTGCATGTGATAGCTAATATAGGGGTGATTTCTGGTGGGTTGTGATGATGAGCCAGTATACTGTATATCCAAGGCTAATTTAGAACTCCAATATATCCCTGAATGAGGCTGACCACAATTACATCCCACAATTGCATGATTCTCATTTGGCACAAATGTGCAAATCTAGGACATTGCCAGAAATCTCAGAGGAAGACAACACTGAACGGTCCCTTTAATACATATAACTGGCTAAATGTTGGATCTCTTCAGACCTACAATTCTGAAACACCATATTCTCTATCCCAGATGTTGTTACTCCAGATGTTGAAGTTCTCTGGGTTTATAATATGAGGTGGGTCTGACTTTATGGTATGAATGAGCAAATGTGTGTGACGATAGAGGAAGAAACAGGTTTCTCTGGGATTAAGAATGGTCAACATTGCTTTGCAGCTAAAGCTCACTCCATAAGGCAAAAACACTCATGGGTCTAAAAGCAAAGGAAAGAGAAAAAGAAAGTGTGAGAGAAATTATCTAAAAACCTAAAGCACTTAAAGTCAATCCCAAATAAGTGAGCTCAAACAAACATTTTTTTTTAACTTAAAAAGAAAAGATTAATAGGCTGTCAAGTACTCAGTAGTTCTAAACTAAATAAAAAGAACATGATTTTGATTAGGTATCCCAAGCATCCGCGTGACCAGGCAGAGTGTGGTGCTGGAAAGAATGTTGCAAAGATCTCCACCCTGTTCCACCGGCCCTGTAGTGCTTGATAAACACTCATTCGCATGTATCAAGTGTACAGCAGGGTACAGATCCCTGGTGTTAAGGGATGGACATATGATTTAATTTGAGGCACTTTCCCTGAAGGCGGGGCAGGGAGACAGAATTGTTGACCTTCAGAAGGAAAAGAGGGAACGAACCCGAATAGGCAGCCTGCTTAGCAGAGGAGAACAGGGGAAAGTACAGAGGGAAAGAGGGGAAAGAAACTGAGTGAGAGAGGGGGAGAAAGCTAGGTGGGAGAGCAAAACTCTGTGAGAGTGAAGTGACAGCTCGAAGGATTCATCAAACGAGGGCAGGAACCAGCAACAGGTAAGAAATGCTTTGTTTCTTCAAAATAGCCATAAATCAGTCTCAAAGGAGACAAGCAACATCTATACTGATCAGAAAATCTGTGAATACTGGCAAGAAATGGAACATTAACATAGCCGTCCTAAAGTCTATTTAGCTAAGTATATATTTTTTTTCCCTTAAAGCTTATAAAATAATGGCATGCTTACTTTGACTGTTCATTCACTACCTTTTCAGTACTCTTCGAAAAATTTCTTAGGGCTTATTTAATGTCCAGATTTTTAGCAATGAGTACAATGCTAAAACAGGTAGATGTTTATTAGTAGTATATAATCGTAGTATGTAGTATATAAATAATACAATACAAATAAAAACATATAAGAAGAATATTACATATAAAACTTTTTAAAATAAATAAATAAATAATTTATTACTAGCAAATATATGTGGTTCAGATGTCTTTTAACCTGGTTAGGTCTATCCTTCACCTGATCTATCAAAGTCTTCTTTTTCAAGTCAAAATGATAAAAATCCCATTAGCATCTGTTACATCCATCAAACTGAGCCACCCTACACATGATATGTCAGGGGAGGCTTTTTCATTGATTTATTCCTAAATTTTCATTAATCATATTAACTGGTTGGGAAAGCAGACCTGTAATTCATTTAGTTTGATCAATTTCTAGGCAAAAGAATTACTTCTTGATTCAGCAATGATATTTCCAAGAGACCTCTTTTGTCTTTTTTGACCTCTAACAAAATTTAAATCACAGTTCCCTCCCATTTTGAGTCCTGCCAGCACTGACTCATAACATGTTTTTGTTATTATGAGTTTGTGTTAGGCCTAGTAATGACCCAAATCTCCTTATATGGTCACAAAATTATTTTGCTTTTCAACATTTCTGATTAAAATCTAAGTTTCCCTCTAATGGCCAGATAGAAGGGGGATCTCATTTGCACCCCACCTAAAGCAGACATACAGAAGAGAACTAAACAAATCAATACTTTCCCAGGTTTTCTTTCTATCAGAGGCCCGAGCCCTGCTGCTTGGTCTCCATGACCATGCAGCTGACACCCAGCCAGACACTTTAAGCCAAACATCTGATTGCGATCATCCATCAGACCCGCTGCACTGCTCCTTGTTTTGTGACTCTATGGGTGTGAGTCTCTACATAGGATTCATAAAACATTAATTTCTTCAGTGAAATGATTCCTCTAAGTCTCTAGACCGGTCTGATCAACTCAAATGTAATATTAGATAATAGCAACTCAGTGTAGACAAACATTATAATGTTTACCTCTTTTAATAGGTTATTAACCCAATTATCAACACTGCTCAATATAATTTTGCACCATTTACCATTTATATTTATTAAGTTCCCAACACAAAAGTTTTCCCAAGAGCATTATAAAAGAACTACAGTATAAAAGAAATTTCCAGAAGGGAGCTCAAATAGAAATAAGATGTTGAAATTTATCAGTCTGTTTATTTTTCAAAGTATTTTTCCCCACTGAACCGTGGTAGAAACCACTTCAGATCACTTCCCAGCAGCCGACCCGCCAAAATATCTCTATGAGTGGTTTAAAATCATTTATGAAATCACAAGGTCCCTGAAAAACCTCCAAATGGCTGAAATGCAACTAAAACTTGAACATTCTGCTTTTTATCAGAACATTCCTAAAACATGCCTTAAGAGAACATCTGGACACTGCTCTAAAAATGGAAGCTGAAGTACAGTTAGATAACACAGCATGATAGAGATCTAAATGACGCATAACTTCAAAGTAGAAAGGCCAAAAAAGCTCAATTAACATATTTTGATGTTGTGAAAAGTTCAGACATAACTCCAAAAGAGATGTGACCTAAAATGATCAGTTCTTGCTTTAAAACATGTTTCAAAGGGGACAGGGTCAAAGGTCCTGCAAAGTTAAAGTCCAGCAAAGACTGATATTGAATTATTGAAGCTTTGGTAGCAGTAATTGTTATAGGAGTTAAGAAGCAGATGAAGAATCCTCGATAAGAGAGTTTGGCACGGTGAAGTCCAAATTAAACACGATTTAATGACTCGTAAATGTAGGTACACATTGATGGCCTAAGACACGAAACGAGCGGTTTGTGTGAGAATACGAACAGTATTTATATTGCTTTTACCTCTTGTAATCACAGTCAGGTCCAAGTACTCTGAGGGTAAGGGTTCTCTGCGCAAGCGCCGGCGGAAAGCCCAGGAAGTGATCTCTCGCATGTGTACGTCATTTCATTGTTTATACAGAGATTTCGGAAGCTTTACCTTTCATTGTGAAGATCTAAACATATTTAGATATACAGGAAATCACAATGGTAAGGACGATTTCGATATTTAATTCTTCACAGTGAAAGGTAAAACTTCCGAAATCTCTGTGTAAACAATGAGTGACATACACGCGCAAGAGATCACTTGCTGGGCTTTCCGGCGCATGCGCAGACAGAAGCGTCTGCTCACTCATAGTATAATGGACGGGACTGTGATTACAAGAGGTAATAATGATATAAATACTAGAGCCAGACTCATATATCGGCAGGCCGATATTATCGGCCGATAATAGGCATTTTCCAAACTATCGGTATCGGCAGTTATAATGGCCGATAAAATGAATATTTCAAAACTAAAAATAAAAACGGACGAAACACGATTGAACCATGTCATGAGTGTTGGAGTTGTATAGTTTGTCCACCAGAGGGCACCTGTCCACCTCGTTGGGTTGGTCACGAGACATACATTGCTTAAATAACAATTAAAAGAACATCCCCATCAGTTCTCTTAACTCAAATAAGCATGACAAAATTTGTGACTATCATGTCCAGTTTTGCTGCTGTTAAATAAGCCGAGAGTGAAGCGGAATTAGCTAGTAATAATTACGCTACGTTGTTACAGTATAGTTGACTGACTGTCCTTTTAACTTTTGACAATGTGACTGAAGTACGTGACAGTTATAGCAATGAGACATATCATCTCTCCTTGGCCTGTTATATTGAAAATGTATATTTTACAATTTGCAGTATGATGTTATTCAGTGCTAAATTATGGCTCATCATAGACTAGCTAACCATAAAGCTAGCTAACGCCATGATCATCAGTCTGTTCTGTTGTGACAATAAAAGAAACAAGTTTCTTTTTAAAATGCATTATCATATTATTTTAGTTAAAATTCATAAATAACTACAAATAACTAATGTTAGGGAAATCTGTTAATGTTTTGTTGCCCGTTTTAAAAAAAAAATATCCGGTCAATATATCAGAATATCGGATTTTAAAACCAACAAAGATTTTTATCGGTAATCGAGCCTTCAAAATCCTTTATCGGTCGGGCTCTTAATAAGTACTGTTCGTTTTCTCACACAAAACCACTTGTTTCGTGTCTTAGGCCCGATCAATGTGTACTTTACGAGTCATTCAATCATGTTTAATTTGGACTTCTCTGTGCATGCCTCTTTGAGGAGGACCTCATATACCTCCATTATATGACTGACAGACAAGAACGGTTTGACCTAAAAATATCAAAATTGAAAATACTGTGGAAACAGAGACACCTACATCTTGGATGCCCTTTGAGGTACGCTAAAACATATCAAAAATTCATTTCAAAGTGAACTATCCTTTTAAATACAAAAATAATTAATCTTTTTTTTTTACTGTTTTATTATCTTCCATAAAAAAAACTCCAACTGATTTATAAACTAAAGACAAACATCTTGAAAAACATCATATTGGCAGACTAGAGTGGGTTGGCTACTCTGTTAGATCTAGATTTATTTAATCCTCCAAGAAATTATGCCATGTTTTTTTGGTGTTCCCACCAATCAACAATTCAACTTCTAAGAGGTGAAAGATAGCATAGCAACACGATGACTGCTCTAGCATTGGTTTCCTCCAAGCTCCCCCAGGGTGTATAGCCTGTTTCCTCATCAAGGACTCACTCTTTCCTAGGTCTTGCATTGCACAATAGAGTCTTTATCGCAGCCCTGTGCAGAAAACCTGTAAATCCAGAGCATTTTTTTTTTCTACAGAGCCTGTAGAAGTCATAATAATCCAGCCAAACTGGAAGGTTACATGACTGCATGCTTTGTTGAAGACGACAGCAAAAAAAAAAAAAAACACTTTACAGTCTGAGGCTGAGTCGTGTCATACCCTGATCCAAGATATCAAAAAAGCACAAAATATGTATCTTTAATAATTCAGTTGTTTCTTCACATCTTATGTTTCTTTACCCAAAACAGACTCAAAGATCCCAGAAACCTCACAAGAGTCTTTTTTTAATATCAGCGTTTCAAAATGTACTATTGATATTCTAAGATAGCAATGTATGTAATCAAGTGAAGTCAATATGACAACATTTTTTAAATAACTTAGTCTTAATTATTTCATTTTCAATATTTAAATTTTTTTAATTAGTTGAATTTTAAATATTATCTTCTTGTTCTCTTAAGTTGAAAATAAATGGCAATGTTACTTTAAACAATCCTTATTTTTGAACGAATTTATATTATTGCCCTAATCAGCACAGAATAAATCATAATGCCAGTTCTTGCTGCTTCTCTCTTCAGGACCATGAAAGCTGGGCTTGCATACTGCTCTCTTCTTGTCCTTCTTCTAATCACAGATGTCTGTGGGCAACGGAAACCAAAACCAAAGCCTGTTCGCCCACCAACCACCAAGAAACCTCCTGCCCCCAAGAAACCATCCTCTCCTGCCCCAAAATCGGAATCCGAACCCCAGGAACCGACAGATTTCCCCTCCGATCCTAGGCCCTCCCTCTGAATTCTCAGACTGCCCCAGAGAGTGTTTTTGCCCACCATCTTACCCAAATGCCCTGTACTGTGAAAACCGCAATCTCCGAAAGGTCCCGATCATCCCATTTCGAACCCACTACCTGTACCTACAGAATAACTACATTAATCAAGTAAGTGCAGACTCCTTTAACAACTGCACTGAGCTTAAGTGGATCAATCTGGGAAACAACCGTATCCGTTCAGTGGAGAAACAGAGTGTTTGAGAAGCTGCCGAACCTCCTTTACCTTTATATGCAGAGGAACGAGCTAAAGGAGGTGCCTGATGACCTGCCGGCCGGCTTGGAGCAGCTTCGACTCAGCCGCAACCAGATCTCAAAGATACCTCCTGGAGCGTTCAGCAAGATGAAACATCTTGCGCTTCTAGATCTGCATCACAATAGGATCAGTGACAGCAGCTTGGGCAAAAACATCTTCAAAGATCTGAAGAACTTGATTCAGCTCAATTTGGCCCACAACATCCTACGGAAGATGCCTGCGAATATACCCAACAGCCTCTTCCAACTGTTCTTGGACAGAAATAACATCGAGGAGATTCCACAGGACTACTTCAAGGATTTTGCACACCTGGCCTTTGTGAGACTTAACTACAACCAGCTTAGCGACAAAGGTCTTCCGAAGACGGTGTTCAACATGAGCTCACTGTTGGATTTGCATTTGGCCCATAACAAGCTGAGCACTGTTCCCCTGTTCAACTCTGAACTGGAGCAACTTCACCTCAACAACAATGCCATTGAGAGTATGTACTTAAAGGGATAGTTCACTTTGAAATTAATTTTTGATATGTTTTAGCTTACCTCAAGGGCATCCAAGATGTAGGTGTCTTTGTTTCCACAGTATTTTCAATTTTGACATTTTTTGGTGCAACTATTCTTATCTGTCAGTCATATAATACAGGTATGGGGGTCCACCTCAAAGAGCATGCACAGAGAAGTCCAAATTAAACATGATTTAATGACTCTTAAATGTAAGTACACATTGATGGCCTAAGACACTGAAACGAGCAGTTTGTGTGAGAAAACAAAGAGTATTTATATCGTTTTAACTCGTGTAATCACATTCACGTCCAAGTGATATGATCAGTTGTGCAAAGTCCAACTGAACCGAACTGAATCAAGTTCCACCGGAAGTGATCGCTTGCTTGTGTACGTCTCTGTATAATCTCTGTATAAACAAAGAGTGACGTAGGCACGCAAGAGATCACGTCCCACGCATGCGCAGACCGCCTGTGCCGTCAGATCAGTTTGCCATCGCTGTGGTAGCACAAGGTAAAAACGATATAAATACGATGTTCGTTTTCTCACAAAAACTGCTCGTTTCGTTTCTTAGGCCATCAATGTGTACTTACATTTACGAGTCATTAAATCATGTTTAATTTTGACTTCTCTGTGAATGCTCTTTGAGGTGAACCCAGGGTGGACCCCTAAACCTCCATTATATGACTGACAGACAACAACGGTTTAACCGAAAATTTTCAAAATTGAAAATACTGTGGAAACAAAGACATCTACATCTTGGATGCCCTTGAGGTAAGCTAAAACATATCAAAAATTAATTTCAAAGTGAACTATCCCTTTAATTAAACTTTTTGTATTGTCCCACAGAACATTTTCAACAAAATAACACATTTACTTGTCTTTGCAGGTATAAATGGCACCGAGATCTGCCCCACTAACTCTCACAACATGCACGATGAAAACGGAGCACCCAAACTGAGATACCTGCGCCTGGATGGCAATCACTTGAGTCCCCCTGTGCCCTTAGATGTCATAATGTGCTTCACACACCTCCATGCTATAGTAATATAAGATGTCATAAGTGATTACCCGATTTATGCATGCCTGCGCACAACCAGGCCTTCCTGTCTACTTGACAGTACTGATTGAATCAAACAGTACCAGAGAAAACAAGCAAGTAATTAAGAGCAAATGCCAATGCATTTTTTTATGTTCAGGAATGTTTCAGTGTGTAACCTAAAAACCTTAAATGCATCATATTTATTGAACTTTCTGTCTTGAATACAACCGAGCATGAGTATTCTGCATTAAACGTTTCCATGTGATAATACAGAGCAGAAGTAGCAGCAATGGCTGTGAGTGGAATTAATTAAACCCTAAAAATAAAGGTACATTAACTGACGTACTGTGCTACAGACAGCAAGTGTAGTTACAATGAATAAACTGGAAGAATATTGTCTATAGGGGTAAAATAAGAGATATGATGAAAAGAATGATAAACGGGGAATAATGTAACTACTATGTAGTTGAAAATGTCCTTAATGTGCCTGTGTTTTTAAAGTAATGTTTGTAGTCCTGCTTTCATCTTGTCAATATCTCTATATAAATAAAATTGTATAGAAAAAATGTTCCATTTAAACACACTTGTTTAAAAAAAAAAAAGAATAGAAAAGAAACAACAAAATAATATTGTAGACCCAAAAGGATTTCTCAAAGAATTCCACTAAGGTTTTTTTATTTTTTAATGATTAAAAGGCTAATTTAATCATTCAATTCATATGGTTTTTATATCGGCCATATGCATTGTAGTTTGACATATGCTATCTGAAAGTAGACTCTGTCACTGTAAAGGTACAATGCACCTGTTATATTCTGCACTTCACATAACATAAAAATACTATACAACAATTCCAATAGGACCCTTGCACCATATGTGCTTGGGCCCTAATAAAACCAGACAAGAAGACAGATTTAGTGAATAATTTAGTACATATCCACAAGCTTTTCCAAAGCCAAATGTACACAGCACAAACGAAAATTGTGTCTATAGCGACATCTTGTGGAATCTATGTACAGTACATTATATTGAGTAAATTAATCTCTAAATGCTTTTGTGATAAGATTGAGATTCAAACACTCTCATTTATATCAAGAAAGCACACATTGCACAAAATACTATTAGCATCTCAACAAATTAACTTTTTTTGTTTTCACGTTACGAATACTTGCTGTTTTCAAATATGATATGGAATGTTTTCAGACTGTAGGCTAGTTATGTTTTATTGTTTAATCAATTTATACAATATTGGCCAAAAGTGATGTCTGAAGGGGATATTTGTTATTAATGACCCTATAAGTTTGTTTAAAACATCAAGGGAAAGTATTTTATTTTTCCAAATATTTTTTGAGAAGAAAACACTTAAAGACTTCCAAAAATTTGTTTAAATATTTATTTGTCTATGTGGTGTTTTTAATATACGGACAAACGGCGCTGCATCATAGAATGTCTCGGAATAAGTCCCCGCCCCCTTTTGGGGGAAAACAAACTAGACTCCCTGTAGACTTCAATACAAAATAAAGGCAAATACCAACGTCCGTACACAGCCGACAGGCGTAAATAACTTAAGAAATCACTTGTATAAAACATGTCAAGTAATTATATGCCCACCCTGCCTGCCATAGAGCGTGAAAGATACATACACAAACTTAATTTGGCCAATTTAAAAACATGTCCCTTTATTCTCCCAGCGTCAAATTGGTGTAACAACCCCACCCAGTGGCCAGTAAGCCAGTGAATAATTTCATTTCTTTTTTTTATTATAAAAAAAGGCACCAGTTGTACTGAATATCAGCTTGCTTATTTTGCTCAAGATAAGGATTAATTATGTCAAAATGTGATGCAATATAGAAACGATCCCTCTAACCACAGGTTCGAGAGCTGTCGTTCAAACCACTCAACTTTGCGATGCTGTTTGCGAATGTTCGTTGGAACGATTGTTTGGGAAACACAGACTATGCTGATTGAACGTTGAACTATGCTTATAATGACGGAACTGCGACCATAGTTGGCTAACGATGCTTTCAGGAAACGAACCCCTGGCCGGCCCGAGTGTGGTTTTTTGACATTATGGTTCTTCTAGCAGGCCCTCGTGGCAAGTGCCAATCAGGAGGGACCTTCTTTCTCAGGCCGAGGGCTCAATATTTCACCCTCAGCCGGAGATATGAAAACTGTGGGTTTGGCCCCTGAGGGGGACCAACTCTTAAATGCTGGTCTCTCAACTGAGGTTGTTGAGACCATCTTAAACTCTAGAGCCCCCTCCACGAGGAAACTGTATGCATTAAAATGGAATGTTTTCAAGTTATGGTGCAGAGAACTTCAGGAGGACCCAGTTAACTGCCCAGTGGCTTCAGTGCTGGAGTTCCTCCAGAGTCGATTCTCTGACGGGCTCTCCCCGTTTACGCTTAAGGTCTACGTGGTGGCCATAGCTGCCTTCCACACGCCTTTAGGGGTGGACTCTTTGGGGAGACACCCACTAATTGTACATTTCCTTCGTAGAGTCAGGAAGATGAGGCCTGTCATCCAGTCCAGGGTCCCCACGTGGGACTTGGCAGTGGTTCTCAAGGGGTTATCCCTGACACCCTTTGAACCTTTGGATGAAGTGTCAGAGGAATGTATGTCTTTCAAGGTAGCACTGCTCGTCATCACGTCCCTAAAAAGAGTCGGGGACCTGCAGGCTTTACCTGTCGCTTCTTCTTGCCTCGAATTCCCTCCCGGTAAACTAAAGCATTCTCGACCGTAGACCTGGTTATATGCCTAAACAGCGCAGTCTCATCCCAAGACGTCATACAACTGACGCTTTTGACCATACGTCAACATCCGCCATTTTAGGGTACCCTTTAATGTTGGTTAGATGACGTTATCTAATCCAAACCCTACCCCAGACCTAAACCTACCCCCGTCACCTAACTGACGTTAAAGGTTAAAGGGTACCCTACAGTAAAACGGCGGATGTTGACGTATGGTCAAAAGCGTCAGTTGTATGACGTCTTGGGATGAGACTGTGTTGGTCTATAGTACCATCAAATGTGGCACGGTCTATTATTCTCCAGGCCTTCCATCCTCCACCGCATGTGTCGGATGAGCAAGCTAAAGTAAAATTGATTGTGCCCGATCCGAGCCCTTGGAAGTTTATGCGCGGAGAACCTCAGGCTGAAGGAAGTCGGATCAGCTACTTGTGTGCTTTGGGTCTCCTAAGAGGGGTTTACCTGTTTCAAAACAAACTTTAATGGATAGTGGATACAATCTCTTCACTTTACGAGGTGCATGATTTTCCTTCACCTCTGGCACTAAGAGCCCACTCTGCTAGAGGAGTGGCCTCCTCTAAGGCTCTGTTGGCAGAACTTTCCCTTCAGGAGGTCTGTGATGCCGCAAGATGGGCCTCCCCTCACACTTTTATAAAACACTACAGTCTGGATCTACCCTCTAGTCCGGGTTCATGGGTTCTCTCGAGTGTGCCAGTGTGCTTCACATCAGGGCGTATCTCTCAGTATGGCGCAATGGGCATTTCATTCCCCAATGTGCCGATTTCCGACGCAGCAAGTGTTCCCTTGAAAGGGAACGTCTCGGGTTACGACTGTAACCCTCGTTCCATGAGAAGGGACAAAATGCTGCGTCCCTCAGCCACACCGTTCGCGCCCTGAGAAGGACTTGCTTCGACCAATCAGAAGCTAACGCTGCTTTGTCACAGTCACATGCGACGTCACGGCTGACGTCATGACGCAACACCAATTGAAATTGGACTAGTTCTATTCAGGCTTCACGCTAAGAGCATTCCCCAATGTGTCGATTTCCGACGCAGCGTTTCGTTCCCTGCAGTCGTAACCCGACATGTTACATACGTAAACCAGAGACGTTCTCTTTCTGCTCACTGGTTGCAAAAAATTTATTGTTTCAACATCTTGATATTTTAAACAATTAATTAAACAAGTATTTCAGGTATTAATTTCCTTGCTGTGCAAAGAACTCTTACGACAGACAGTTACCTGTATTTTACAAACAGGTTTGATAAGAAAACAAACCCTTAAAGAAAATGACAAATATAAAACAAACTGCTTGCATCATCAGGAAACAGAGCAAGGAAAATCTAAACTTATTTCCTACCAATGTCGTCTAACAGTGCCAGAAATGATTACAGAAAACTTTTCTTCTGGGCCATGGGGTGTATACTTTCAAAAGGCAAGCAATGCTGGTCAGTTGATTATGAAATTATCAGTAAAAAGGCAATGTCATATCACACAACAATGTCAGGAATAAATTTGCTGTCCTGCTCAAAAGAAAAAAAAAGAAAGAATACAACTGTAATTGAGTTTTGGTCATAAGACAAAATTTGGTTAAAAGTAAGCTGCGCTTGAAGGTGTAAAAAAAAAAAAGACAGTTGATTGAAAAGGAAACTCCGACGTTTCTGTCAGCTTTTATCAGATGAAATGATCATGTGCAAAGACGTAGAGATAATGGTATAGTGACAATTATGTTAGCCACTAATACCCAAGCAGGCCACGGAGGGACTACCCCAATGGTAAGTGTACAGTAAGCTCAGCTGCCTTAACAGATCAGCTAAAAAAGAATGATGGGATAAAAGTAGTTTGGTCTTTCTTCCTCATTAGTAATGAAATAGTTTAAAATGTATTAGGGTGTAAAAATATATCATGCCACAATTTATCACAATACAAAAATGTAACAATACCTATGATGGTGACAAAACGTTGTTAGTCACCCCAAAATAAAAATTACTGTGTGAGAAAAAGTTTTCAGAGTTTTAGTGTCGGTACTACATTGAACTACTATATATAATGTTGATTATAATGTATAATAATGCAGTGTGGGAATATTTGTGAGTCCTGATAATGCCAAATGTCTGATGTTACCAGTAAAAAGTGGCCGACCTTATTTTAAATATATCTAGTCAATGAAAGAGTGCTAGCATATTCATAACTACAATAACAAGTAATTTCAGCTTCAGAATTATGAATATTTTTATTCTGGTGTCACCATTGTCCTTGGGTTACAAGCACCAAGTCCAAACCTATTCCTTTAAACCTACAATGTAATATCAAATTTAGCATTTTAATCAACAGTAACAATTTTTAACCTTTTACCATTTGTCTTGGAGTATCACAATAATATCGTATCGTGATATGTATCGAAATCATGACATGAGGGTATAGTTACACCCCTATTATTTATAAATGTATATAAATGGAGGATCATGTGACGCTGAAGACTACCATCACAAACTAAGCTTTGCCATCACATTACTGTATTTTTGATAAAAAACTAGTAAACTTTGGCATTTACATTAGTAAACTTCTTTCAAAAACATAAAAAATCTTATACCAACCCCAATATTACCAAGGTACATAATTGCTAAACTTCATAGTATAACATGCTACAACAGGTATTGAAAAATGATGTATGTCAGTAATTGTTTGAACGGAAGTCCTTCATCCTTTCATGTCATTTCCCATTGTGATGAATTAAAAAAATGTTGCAAAGACATTCACTTCCTCTTACTGTAATGGGAGGTAGAAGATAATCAAGGAATACCTGTCGAAATTCCCCTCTTGTCCCACTATAAGAGCACCAGCCATCACCATGAAGAGGTGCACATCATTCTACGAAGAAAACACTCCACAGGCATCACTAGGTAACAAAACATATAGCATATATTTTATCCTACAACAGATTAAAAAAGCTCATACAAGTATAATTTTATGTGAAACATACAAGGCTGTGTTTGACTGTCTTTTCTTCGTTTCCCAGGCTGAATTATCAGAAGCATAATGAAGGACTTTTTTATCATATTTGTATGCATCATGCTGTATGGTCTATGGGACTCAGCCCAGGGTCGGAAGCTTCACTTGGGCAGTTGTAAAGTGAACATTCACACCCACGAACTCAGGCACCACTTCCAGCACATTCGTCAAGGCATGGTAAGCATGCTTACAGTCTAAAGCTTAGTCATGTGTTAGTTTCAGCATTTTTTTTAAATAGTTGGTTGCGGTTTGATGCATTCTAAACATGTATACATAGTGCCATGTCAATTTCCCACCATAACAATGACGTCACTGGTGATGTCAATGGGCTTTCTCAACATGTTTGACATGTCAACCAACAGGTTATTGATTTTTGCTATGCCATTCTTCTTGACTCTGCATGTCTAAATCAAAAGAACAGCATGTGGCAAGACAAGCTTTTTTTGTTTCACTTCTGGGCTTTAACCTGCCAATGAATTTTAAGCTTGACAAAGGAAAAATTAACAAAAGGAATACCTCAGTGGAAACTCCTGCCAATGTGTTCAGCACTTTGTCAGGGTGACGAATCATATCCCTGGAAAAAACAGAGCAAAAAAAATGACATGCAAGCAACATCAAACAAAGTTGTTTTTAAAGTGGCATCATTTTTATTGCGTCTGTGGTTTGAGTTAAGTAGCGATTACAATGCAATCTGATAGTATCTTATGTTTTGACAGATCTCTGGAGATGATTACAAGGGAATCAGATTACTTAGAAAAGACGTAATGAACGGTGTACAGGTAACATGGTTTTTTTGTAGCGACCGTAGCATCATAACCTTTGTAGAATCAACTGATCAATTCAAATGTGCCATATATTACCGTCAAATTATCTGTGATTTATGTGTCTGCCCTGTTATAAGGCTACAGAAAGCTGCTGTTTCCTCAGGCAGCTCTTAGACTTTTACATGGATAAGGTCTTTATCAGCTACACCAGCAGTCATGCACTACATCGCAGAACCACCAGTGTCCTGGCCAACTCCTTCCACAGTATCACCAAGGACCTGAGAGTGTGTGTAAGTACAACGTAGAGTACTAGACAGAGACCCTACTTAAATTAAAAGATGTTTTTCAAACTGTAGCAATTGTAAGACTGGGAAAAAAATGGGAAAAGTCCTGCATAATGTCGTCTCCCAATTTTTTTTTTATAAAGGTCAAGGCCAAAGACCTTCTTTGGGGATTTGAATGGCATCTGAAATCCCAAAATAAGGTCTTTGACTAAAACATTGCTTAGTTTAAAAACTTGCAAACTACAATATTTTGTGAGGATTTTCCTATTTTTTTCCCTTATACTGACTGTGTCCTACATACTTGTCTGCGAAATCAAAAGTGCAGGGGTTGGTTACTAATAAAAAAACTGTAGACATTTCAATGTAACTGTGTACTGTAGAATATTGGTGGGAAGAATACAGATAGAGATGTTCTTTCAGAAGATTAACTTAACCATGTGATGTTTTCTGTTTATCCAAAAGCATGCTAATGAACACTGTGAATGCAGTGTAGATGCCAGACTAAAATTCACAGGCATTCAAACCACGTATGACAAGGTAAGAGACATTATTCAACAACAGGAGACATACACTGTATAAATGAATATGCTTTATCTAATCAATAGAATTGTGGCAACAGATTACAAGCAATATTATTAATTAAATATAACAAATTAGAATTGAGTAATAATTAATCAAATTATTCCTTTAAAGTTAACCAACTAAAATGAGTAAGGTTTACACCAAAAAATGTAACAAAAATATCTCACTAACAGACAGACGTCAAAGATTAATTAAGAACTCTTTATTTTATATTGCCAACATTGAAGACACCTGATGTTAACAAGCAGAATCACGGAAGGAGAAAACCGTAATTTTAAAACAAACCTAAAACATACACAGATCACCATAATGGTGACTTAAATTTATGTTTTTTTGGTTGTTATTGTAAGTTTTACTCATTTTAAATAGTTAACTTTTAAGGAATTAATTTGATTATTTATTACTCAATTCTAATTTCTAAAATGAGTTTGATATGTTTTAGCTTACCTCAAGAGCATCCAAGATGTAGTTGTCTTTGCTTCCGCAGTACTTTTTAATTTTGATATTTTTAGGTCAAACCGTTGGGGTCTATCAGTCATATAATGGAGGTAAATGGGGTCCACCTCAAAGAGCATGCACAGAGAAGTCCAAATTAAACATGATTCACTGACTCATAAATGTAAATACACATTGATGGCCTAAGACATAAAACGAGTGGTTTGTGTGAGAAAACGAACAGTTTTTATATAGATTTTACCTCTTGTAATCACAATAATCTAAGGTCAGCGGGCACTTTGTGGCTGTGCTACAAGAGGTAAAAACTATATAAATACTGTTCATTTCTCACACAAACCGCTCGTTTTTGTGTCTTAGGCCGTCACTGTGTACCTACATTTACGAGTTGATTAAATCATTAATTTTAATTTGGACTTCTTTGTGCATGCTCTTGAGGTGGACCCCATAGTCCTCCATTATATTACTGACAGACAAGAACGGTTTGACCTAAAATATCAAAATTAAAAATACTGCTGAAACAAACAAACCTACATCTTGTATGCAAACCTACACTTGAGGTAAGCTAAAACATATCAAAATTAATTTCAAAGTGTACTATCCCTTTAATTATGATTATAAAATATTTTTGTTCATCTGACAATAATTCTACTAACTTTTCCCCCACAATCAGCACAGAAAATAAAACTTTCTTTTTGTCTCTCAGCTTGATCAGGCAGCAGGAGCTGTGAAGGCTCTGGAGAGCTGGATTCGCTGTTTGAATGGCTAGAAAGTTTCCAACACCACTGATGACAGTCCAAGACCTTAAGTGAAGCTCAATATTTATTATATTTCTAGAGGATAATCAGCTGCATAGATTCAACAATAAAGAATCTTTACTACTGTACTTGATTTTAAAAATATGGAATTCCAACGGAATTACTTTTCAGTATTTGTTTATGGGCCATATTTCTAATCATATTTTGCATGATGTATAAATGTTGTGCTGCAAAGTAGACCTTAAAGGTCAGTTTGTGATCTGCATTTTGAATATATTTGTTTTTATTGTATTTATGTATTTATAAAAAAAAATGTTTAAAATAAAGATATATTTAAACTGAATCTCCTGTTATACCACAAAATCTATTCAGGTGAATTGAGACACATTATAAGAAATCGTTCAAAAACTTGTTTCATATGTGGAGTTTCACCACGTCAGAGTAAACCATAAGTAACCTCTTGTCATATTTATGCTAAAACGCTCCAGTCTTAAGTTTTAGCACATCATCAGCTCAGTGTTAGCAGGTGTCAACAAAACGCAAACAGCATTTATTACTGACTTTCAATTTAGCTACAAGGTTCACAACTACTCATATCCGACAAGAAGATACTATGGTCATACCACGTCATAATTCTTAATAGAGAGCAAACAGTCTTCACAGCAAACAGTGCAAGAAAGCGGAAAAAGTGAATCACACAACACTTCTGTTAAATGTTTCAGTATGGCTGAATTTAGAATAGCATTCAACCATAATTAGAAGAAAATAGTCAGGTACGGCTATTATCCTAGTGTGCTTACTATTAGGGATATGGCCGAATAATAAAAAAGTGTGAATAAACAATTAATGAATTCTACTAAATAACAGGAAAAATATTCGAACAAGACACTCATGTTTGCTGGATAACAGGTGAGGCAGGGGATAGCATAGAACAATATTATAACCTACATAAACCTCTTAAATCAATAATGCTATAATTAGTGTGTGAACGAGTCTAGGACTGTCATGATTCTTCGATTAAATTCAAGAACTCAATTTAAAAAAATCCTCTATTGAAACTGACCCGTCTTGAATAACCGGTAAAATACCGGAAGTGGTGCATTCTATGGATGAAATTAAATCCATGGGGGGCTAGATAGGTCTATGCTGTCAAAAACAATGCAGATGAGACTGAGGCATACAAGGCCAGATATGTAGCAAATGGCTATAGTCAAGTGATGGGTGTCTGAAATCACTATCAAATCAGCGTCACGACAATCCTATTGACCGGCCACAGTCCATGAATCATTAACGTGTGGTGCGACCTTGAAGTATAAGGGCGCCTTGCAAACATGACCTTCATCTTTTCGTCTTCGGGGACTGCTCTGCCAGTAAGCATATGAAAATCAGGTAATTCACGAAATTAACTAAGAAGGCTGAGTGCTTAGAAGTGTGAAGTTTCTTGCCCGAAATATCTGAAGCCGAGTGACACACACGAATTGTGTGTTTTCTGTCTGGGGGAAGACCACGCAGCTCTAGACCTTGTGACTCAGCTCCCGCTCATAATGAGGCAGAGCGGCGATGTGCGTCGTGGGGTTCTCAGATGTAGCTCTTTTATTAGCAGGTCACATACACGTGACATGAGCAGTATGAGGGCAGACATTACAAACTGTATCCTCAAAGCACGCTATGTTGGAGCACTGCATAAGAGGCTATCGGCTCCGACAATGAGAAGATAAGGGACTACGATAAGGGACTACAAGGCATGTTAAATAAACTACGAAGGGAAAAAAATACATTTAAAACTGGCATCTCATGTAATTTTATGAACTTCCAAGGCACACTTCCATTTTTATCTGAATACATTTACAGATATGAATAATTTTGAGATTGTAACAGAAACATATACAATCACCGGCCACTTTATTAGGTACACCTGTCCAACTGCTCGTTAACACTTAATTTCTAAGCAGCCAATCACATGGCGGCAACTCAGTGCATTTAGGCATGTAGACATGGTCAAGACAATCTCCTGCAGTTCAAACCGAGCATCAGTATGGGGAAGAAAGGTGATTTGAGTGACTTTGAACGTGGCATGATTGTTGGTGCCAGAAGGGCTGGTCAGAGTATTTCAGAAACTGCTAATCTACTGGGATTTTCACGCACAACCATCTCTAGGGTTTACAGAGAATGGTCCGAAAAAGAAAAACATCCAGTGAGCGGCAGTTCTGTGGGCGGAAACACCTTGTTGATGCCAGAGGTCAGAGGAGAATGGCCAGACTGGTTCAGAGCTGATAGAAGGGCAACAGTGACTCAAATAACCACCCGTTACAACCAAGGTGGGCAGAAGAGCATCTCTGAACACACAGTATGTCAAACTTTGAGGCAGATGGGCTACAGCAGCAGAAGACCACACCGGGTGCCACTCCTTTCAGCTAAGAACAGGAAACTGAGGCTACAATTTGCACAAGCTCATCGAAATTGGACAATCGAAGATTGGAAAAACGTTGCCTGGTCTGATGAGTCTCGATTTCTGCTGCGACATTCGGATGGTAGGGTCAGAATTTGGCGTCTACAACATGAAAGCATGGATCCATCCTGCCTTGTATCAACGGTTCAGGCTGGTGGTGGTGGTGTCATGGTGTGGGGAATATTTTCTTGGCACTCTTTGGGCCCCTTGGTACCAATTGAGCATCGTTGCAACGCCACAGCCTACCTGAGTATTGTTGATGACCATGTCCATCCCTTTATGACCACAGATGTACCCAACTTCTGATGGCTACTTTCTACAATATTCGTCCTTATTCGAGTATCATTTTTGGGGAGTACTCATGACTTTACTCAAAAACATTTGATAGGGAAATATTGTACTCTTTACTCCACTATATTTCTATCCATTACAGTGACTACCCATTTCTACTTCTAAAAAAATGGAAAAGAAAAAAATTAAAAATCTCGGAAACCCTCAATTTGTTGTTTCCCTCTACAAAGTGATTGGATTGTGCAGTCACCACTGATTGGGACAGCCTATCAGCAATCACCTTCAGCTTTCCACCAAAGTCAACTCCATGGTCAGATTTAGATAAGAGACGAAACCATGGACGAAACAATGGATGAAGGTCCATTGCAGGTCCATTCTGTGAATGTGCCCAAACCATGGCCCCAGCTCGCCAGACTATTTAAATTTTCTGAATTTTCAGAAATTTTCTCAAATGTTAAATAAAGCAACATGGTAAAAAGATGAAAATGACTGATTTTACTTTCAATTCCTTTTACATTCTTACATTCATACCTCCATGTAGGATGTTTCTGTACATAAATCTAAGCACTGTGGTAGTAGTAATGCAATATTTCGAAAATGTACTCTTGTACTCTTGATACTCAAGTAATTTTAAAAGCAAGAGACATCTGACTGTGGTACTTTTACGTGTACTTGAGTAAAATTTTGGGGTATCTGTACTTTTACTCAAGTAATAAAGCTGTCTACTCTGTCCGTCTCTGGAGGTATGTAGATGAGAGGATGGACAAAAGCCAATTTAATATACCACCTCTATATTTACTTGTGAAAATTGCACACTAATGATAATAATAAAATATTCCACCAAAATGTGAAGTCAGAAATCTGCTTTAAAAAGGATGTTACAACTTAAATACAACAATACTGAATAAATGAGATATTTAAATAAATGTTTGATTAATTTTACAGGAAGTGCTAATAAGGTCTGTAGACTTTTTTGTGACTTTCATATATGAAATGTAATTGTTAGAATAGTATATCTGTGTAACAACCACTAAATCAAAACAACATTAAAAAAAATACCTCATTAACCTGTTAATGTTGATACTATAATCTCCTATGCTAAGGTAAGTAAATGATACAATGTTAGGGTAAATGATACAAAGTCTTTCCAAATTAAGAGATGTGTACGGAATCTAGCATTTCGAAATTAAAGTTGAAATGTTTCGAGATTAAAGTCGAAATGTTTCGAGATTTTACAGATTTACATCTTTACAGATTTATTTTTTTTAACAGTTTTTTTTTATGTTGCGGTTCAGGGCTTCCATAGATGTGCTTTGTAGTAGAGGAGACATATTAACGTCATGGAGAAACATTACTACATGCACAACATTTAAATATCTCAAAGCCTTCCAGTGATAAAACAGCAAAACAGATAAAATGATTCCATTCTGATGTATGTTAAGTACATAGTGTAGCTGACTTGGCTCAAATTTCATGATTCACTTTCATAACAGCTAAAAAAAGTGAATTTACTGAAACCAGCTCAGCATAACAGGAAATTTCTTGCGTTTTAGTTCTTGCTGAACAATTAACAAGTTAAATTTTGAAAAAAAAAGAAAAAAAAGGGCAGGCAAAGCATGCTAGGCAAAGCACTGCAGACAGTATGACCAGCATGTCCTTTAGTATTAAAAGCACAGCCAGGGTCATCCAAAAGACAAAATGTAAAAATATTCAACATGGTTTAAAATTTCTACAGTTTCAAAACATCTGTTTTGCATGGTCAAAACTAAATGTTCAATACAGTAGGTCACTCTTAACCAAATGGGAAAGAACATATACGCAGTACACTTCCTCAAAAACTTCCCAGGACTGCGAGCAAAATTGCATGCCAAGCACCAGTGGTAGCTCACGATTGCACTGCAGAACTCAATCTAATGACCTTTCAAACCCAGAATAGTACACGCTCTCTGATATAATATGTCAATGAGACTTATGACATGCTATCATACCAGCATATTTACATAATAAACAGGGTGCACAACTGTATTATCATTTTAATAAACCTACACGGTCTGTTATAGCAGTGGTTCTTCAGGACCCATATTGTTACATAAGACTTCAAACTGCAACCCTACAGCACCAAAATTGTTTATTATACAAAAATATCCTTGAAATAAAACATTAATTAAAAAATTTTTAAACGAATCATATTCTCAACTCTAAAACATTAAAATGCTTCTTGAGCTTGGAAAAGGCACTTCATAAATAAAAACGTATTATTAAAAGTTATGTACGGGTGTGAAAAACACATTCTATAACCAAACTCACCCGTAAATTTTCATGACTCATATCCGTATTCTCGGAAAACCCGAGCTGTGTGAACATAACCGGACTGGACAACTAGTTGTCTAGTTGTCGAAACCAGTGTTTCGAAAGTGCCCTGCATCACTAACTGCATGACACCACCACATTGCCATCATTTTTAACTTCTGGAACATAGATAATGATTTAATCTAATTTATGTCCCTAACTCCATTCATGAGAAATGCACATTTAATCACAGAGTGTAAATGGGGTTGAAAGCATTCCGTTTTTTTCATCTCTTCAATCACACAGTAAAAGTGGTTCAGAGTGTGTTTGCGCTGCAAGCTTTTCTTTGCGTTATATAAGCATAGCATATATTATTCAGCATAGAATAGCTATTATTCAGTGGCTTTCAAAAAAATGCCATCCCACCCACAAATTAATAAAACGGGTTATTAATCTTTATAATGAAATAACAAACACATTCACTTTGCTTGATGTTTATTAGTGAGATTTGGAGAAATTATTGTTTTGCCACATGTTATGTACTTTATATTTCTTAAAAAAAAAGATGCCTTTTAGTTTAAATTTAGTTTGCCTTTTAGATTAGTTTCCAAAGGCCTCTATTTTAAAGGTGCTCTAAGCGATGTTGAGGTGACGTCGTCGACTTCTTGTTGACGTTTAAAGTATTTTCAAACAAAACGGAGGCTAGATGAGACCCTCCCTCCTCCTCATCTGCACTGAAAGCCCCCACCCCCAAACCCCACCCCCAAACCCCACCCCCAGGGCCTTCTTGTCAGTTATTGGCTGGAACAGTTTGTTATGTTTCGTGGAGCGGGTTGCCGCAGTTTGTTTTTGTTGCCATTTGTGGATTCTGGGTTGTCTGCATAGACCGTGTTTTTTTACAGTGTGTTTAGGGGACAGGCAGCTAGCGGATAGTGAGGAGATGTTTGCTGTATGTGACAAAAAATGTTTTTGCCTAAAAAAACGTGTGACATCACTTAGAGCACCTTTAAAAGTTGTTCTGCAGCCAACAATTGACCCTTCGCTAAGCCCCGCCCTCCCTAGTTACTGTTGCTACGCCTGTCAAGCTTTCGCGGCTGGCACATCTATTACAGTGTGTCTGCACCGATGTCAGACATTCCCAATGATATAATTAGTCATTTTCGGCGAAAAAGTGAAATATCTGAGAGAGCAAGACAAAATGGACTGCAGTATTGCATTCGAGGGATATATTCACGACATAATATGCAACCGATTAGAGAATAATTTCTTAAAAATTGAAGCTAAAGCCTAACGTTATTGTCCCAGCTCAAGCAGCAACCGCCTCATATGCGGACCATTCAAATGGGAAACACACAAATTGAGGAACAGCTATGTTCATGCACAGCAGGGTATGTGAAAATCCTAATAATTATAAATCAAACAGTTTATCCATAAATCTTGTGGAACAAAACTAATACGAGAGAGCCGCAATCGGATTGGCTTAGTCAGGGGTAACGTTCAGTAGGACGTCGATTAACAAAATGCTGAAATATATTTTAAAGTATGTCAGTGAGCCTTTGTCTTGTCTTTAATCGTCTTATTTTACGTTATATCATTATGATCAAAGAACCGTCAATATTTCCAAGCAATAACGTTAGGTGTTTTTGTTTATCATGCTTGATCACGCCCATCATTTCTCCCCTTGGCTTTTAGATTTTCTGGAAGGAAAACTATTCCTCTCCCGCGTCCAAACTTTTAGGATACCGGTATCAGATTTGCATAATCCATACGCATAATGCTTCAGCATGTTTCCCTCGCTCGAAAGCTTGCCAGACCTCCCGCACATAGTTACGGTTGCTAAGACACGATTGGCCAGTGGCGTTTTTCGGGCCTCAATTATGTATTCTCATTGGAAGTGTATTTAAAGCTACATTGTGTGATTTTTACCTCTATTTAGCGGTGAAAAGGTATATGACCATCCAGTGAATATTAGTTTCTGTTCCTCTCAATTTCGATTTCGTTTTAACTCCTACGGTGGCCAATGTAGTCCAAGTATTAACATGGCTTCCAGTTCGAGCCTTGTCCATAACTCAAACGTAAACGCGAAAGGCGAAGCTTGAATTAACGGGTATGTCCCTCTTTGGCTAAGGTACTTTCAAGATGGAGGGGCAACATGGCGACCGACATTAGAACCCCTTACCCGTATGTATTTTCAATGGCATATTATACACTCATGAGAATACTTTATTACTTGAACGAAGTAAATATACATTAATGAGCACATATATTTTTGAAAGAACGAAGTGTTTTTAGCTAAGAATAAACTAAAAAGAGTTCTATTCTGAAAAAAAGGTTGCAACCTTTTTTATCCCAACAGATGAATTTGGGCCAAAATTTCAGTTTGACTATGCAGTATTTGTAGTTCATGTCAACTAAAGTTCACTAAGCCATCACATAACTAAATTACTGTTGAAAAGTTTGGGGTCAGTATGTTTTTTTTTCATTGGAAAGAAATGAATACTTTTTTCTCAACATTTGTTTTTTTTATGTTTTTGATCTAATAAATACAGCCATATTGATCATGAGACTTACTAAAACCAAAATTAAACTGTGATTTATGTGGTTATTTGCATTTAACACCATTTTCCATTTCTAATCAGAACAAACGTGGGACCAAGCATACAAAAATTTCATGATTTTTGCCCTTGAAAACAACTTATGCTCGCAATGTTCCAGCAACAGGAAGGGAGGAGCTTTTATACAGCAAAACATTCATAGGTATGCTTCAGCAGATGCATGCTGTTTTGTTTTGACACAGGCCTGTCATGTGGGTACCAGAGCCCACAAAGGCACGAGCCATTACAGCTTCATCCAACACTTGCCGCCGCGCTCTCATATGCGTCACTTCAGAACGCCAATGAGAACGGTGGCTTTGACACCTTAACTTAAGACAGTTGAACTAAAGAAAAGTATGAAACTGAAACTGCTGCAGGATGGTGTGGTGAGTCCTTACTGTTTGAAAAAAGGATTTCCTCTAAAGACAAGACGTTGCGTTTAGTCTACTTAGTGAGGCAAGGGTTTGGTAGTGAACCCATACAAACAAAGAACTACTTTACACAAGTTTTATTTGCAACCATTCTGACCTGTTCAAAAACAGAATAATACTTGGTCTAAAATAGATTTGTAGTAATGAATCATTTTGTAGTAAGAAATGATTCATGTTTTCATGATGCAAGATGGCTGATTAATAAGGAAGAATGTAATCAGTACATCAACACAATCGTATGATCAATGAAATCATGTGAATAAATATGAATGACATCCCATGGACAGTCTTCACAACTTCCCAATATTACAAGTCCATGAATTGGTCAATGAGTCGATATGTGGTACGTGATTTTAGCTGAATTGAGCGATGATCACCGAAACTGTCAATTGCTTAACAGAAACTGACAGAAACTCTCTTAGCCATGCAATTTGGGACATGAAAAGGAAATACTATATTTACGTTATGTAAAACGTATGTAACTAATGTAAAATAATATGTAAGCGATGCATGTCTTAATAACCTTCAGATTAAATAAATAAATAAAAGGGAATCTTTCCGTATGCAAATATTTTCAACTGTGAAAAAGGAAAAGAAGAAATAACACATGTATGAATAATATATGTTCTCAATGAGGGGCATTTTTGGATGTTTACCTCACAAGTCCCGTTTTAGCTTTTTTAGTTTATAACCTCAGCCCCCAATTCATCACCAATTCAAACGTGTAGAACTGTCAGTGAGTGTTGTGGGGCGATGGGTGGTCTGTGTACTCACATGACGTAAGCGCAGTCGTGCTCATGGGAAAGTAATAAGGAATGCAGTCAGATCTTCAACTCCATGTTTCTCTTGAATTTCCTGTAAAAAAGTTTTTTTTCCATCAATAAATATAAAGATTTAAAAAATGGAAAGTATTTGAAAAATATCTACCTTGAAACATACGTAACAAACATTAAAAGCTGTGATTGTTATCAGTCTACTAAAACAGGATTCATTTAGCTGTTAATTCTTAAAGGGACAGTTCACCCAAAAATTTCATAACTGTAATTTTCTTTTTTGCAGAACACAAAAGATTACATTTAAAAAAAAAATGTTAACACAGCCTAATGTTTTTGGTGACCATTGACAAAAAAAACATTGTAACAAATATTTTTGTTCCATAGAAAAAAGTAAATTACAAAATCTTCATTGAACTATCCCTTTAATAATGTTTTCTTTTTTCTTTATGCAATATAGCTGCATTTTGCCTAATTAAAAAGTCAGTATTGGTTCCTCATAATGCAGTCAAAACCAGTACACAGACACACACAAAATCTAAGGATAGGTCATCTGAGGTCATGATGGTCAAATATCTCAGGTATTTCAAATATGTTCAAATGTGTAAAGCAGCACATTATAAGTTCCTTTGTATTTTTAGGCAAAGGCCCTCCATTACGTTCACTAACGTTCAGTAATCTGTGCCTATCTGTCACGCAGAGAGAAAAAAAACCACTAGTTTTGCATCATGGGTTTGGATTACCCCACTAGTCTTCACTCTAAAGCATGATGTGAGATACACCCAGAAATGCGTGCAGACAGTATAATAGCAAGTCATGGAACAGAATAGCTTAATCATGTTTACATTACTCAGTTAATGACCTAACTAATGAAATTCCAAAGTGCTCACTTGTTTCTTGTAATAACCAGCTCTAAGGTAAAATTAAACAAAGGAAGTAAATGTAAAGAAGCATTTTTCATCATTACAATTACTGTTGTATTGCATTAGTAAAATAAGAACCAGCTTTTAATAGGCCCGGCTCACTGCAATGGCTCATGGCTTTAACGAAGAATACAAAGATGGAGAAATATTTATAACCATTTAACAGGTGACTAGAACAACAATAACAAAGCACTGTCTGAGAATCTCATCATCATACTTCAAAGATAAATTTAGTCCACTGTTTGAGCTGTATAGTGGCATGTTAAAAAAACAACCCCCAAAAATGACTTTATGCAAAAATATTGCTTAATAATTGAGATTTCATATAATTGGATTACATAAAATATGTCTTTATATTTTTCACATTTAAGCCATTGTTCATCTCATATTGTACATAATTGATTGTGCAATGTCTATGAAACAACAAGTTTCATAGAATCAGTTTCACTGATTGTGGGTGTTTGCGACAAGTTCATCTTAATGTGGCCAGACTGTGGTCAGCTGTGAAAGATGCAGAAGCATTAAAAAAAAAAGTAATTTGGTGAAATAACTTTAAAGTGGCACATCTATTTCAGGGACGAAGCAGCTTGACCTAATATAGCATTTATGTGCCAAATATATAGCATATAGAAAATGGGCCCCATATGCTCAGTTTATTGGTCAAGTACTAGATGCTTCCTTCTCATCTCGTGTTTCAGGGCCGTGCACAGACGTTTTGAGGGGCAGTGGCCTAAACCAAAAAAGGGGCACTAAGGGGGTGGTTGTTTGTTAACACAAATGATCCAGTTATTACAAAATATACAATTAAAAGAGATAGATCGCACACGCTCAAAATTCAAATACATTTTAGACGTTATTGTAGATGTTTTGACATAACATCACAATTTAGGGCTGTTTTCAACTAAGGATTTTCATAATCGAATCTGATTTGTTACATTTTTCCGTAGTCGACTGATAGTCAAACCTTTTTTTTTTTTTTCATTTCAAACAAAAGAGCTAAAAAAACTAAAAGAAAAACATGAAGTGTAACAAATACCTTTTATGCATTTAAAGCCAGATGAACAAAACATATCACACATATTTCAAACATCAGAAAAGTTCACATAAAATAGGAACAAATTGGCTTCAAAAACAACATGCCAAAACGTGCTTTGTTTTAAATAAATCACACCCTTAACAAAAAAAAAAAAAAAAACTTTGCAATGAACTTTGCAATTTAGACGTGCAAACTGCGTGCCGTGCGGTGAGACGTAGCTTACATGCTCGGGCAGATTCGGCTTGAAGTCGTTCATCCTCGGATGCGGGGTTGCGCGCGCTGTTACAAAAAAGCTGTGCACTCAGCCAAGCAAAATGGGGTCTTGCGCACCCAACGAAAATGAGGTTCGTAGTCAAATCAGACCTCTCCGAAACGAATCGTCGAATCCTCGACTATCAGAAGTCAGCCCTATCACAATTACCGAACACATTGCTGATAATAAGAAACTAGCCTATATCCTGTTTTATATTTTTATTTTTACCTGTTCCGTTTAAAGCAACACTTTTTTATTTGGTACCATTCCCTGAAAAATCTGGATGACCTAATTTTTAATGATTCACAATTACACATTGGTTATAATAACAGAAACTATTTACCATTTTACATTTGGTTTTTTACCTTTTTCTTTTACAGCAGAGTGTCTACAAAGTTTATGTCTACAAAGTGTGCCAAAAACAGAAAATGTACTTATTTGTATTAGATTTATTCGAGAGTACAATAATTTGATTAGACAAGCAGCTAATTCTAAGAACGTGTTGTATATGTTGTACAAGTTGTTAGCACTAGCAGAAGACCAAGAGCAAAACATTACCGACATAAATACAAAAAAAGAATAATTTTGCACATTCAACCGCTGTCTTGCATAGCCTAGCTGTTAATGCGACAGCTTTCGTAAACTGTCATCGTTTCAAAAGAGCGCCGCAGCAGACACATATGTGAATGATGCTGCGGAGCGAGAGGGAAAACCTGTAGCGGATTAGCAGAATT
>JAQIUQ010007235.1:0-12483 GCA_030378365.1 Hybognathus amarus | reverse complement strand
TTATAAAATTGTTCGTTTTAGTCGCAATTTCGCAGTTTCCCCTATTAAATCCAGTCATGCAGCAGATCTTTTGCCACTCGGTCAGGCTGAGAGGGGTTGTTCCGGCGGAAAGTCACGTGAATGCATTCCCTCTGTTCGCGCTAGTAGCAATCGTCCGGCCCTGGGAGTTGGTAACTAATAATAGTAGTTAAGGTGTAAAATTGCATAAATTGGAAACACTCACGAATGCAAGAAAAAACTACCTCAAAAACTGTTATCTGTGCTGTTGTCCAGTAACTCCAGCTGGAATTTTCACCCCAAAATGGCGGCGCGCTACCGAAGCGCCACCTAGTGGCTGTTACCAAAAAAGCATCAGAGATTCGCCTCTTGTTCTTCTATACTGTTTGACTTCACTGACAGGGAGAATTAGAGGCTGCTGTCACTTAAGATCTGCCGCTGCTGACAGGATCTCATGCATCTCATTCTCTCACTACTCTTTACTTTCATTTAAGATTTTATTTAACTCATTTAAGACTGTTCTTGTGAGGATACTCGACAAACGGACATTTTGCATAGCCTATGTGTGTTTTTGTTCGTTCAAGCAGTGAAATAAAACTCCATACTGTCGCGCTTCTTTCTGTGCGTGGTGTGTGTGTGTATCAGGAGGACATTCACTGGCAGCACGTTCTCTTTGTCTTGTCGCACGTATATGTTTATGGTATAGTCAACTGTTGTTGTTTCTGGCATTTCATCGCTGACTGTGCCGCAACCGCCGAGGGTCAGGACTGTGTCGAATGCGCCGGTCAACGTCCAGGAATTTGCGCGAGTGTGTACACTCCAAAAATAGCTCACTGATTCTAATGAGCAGGTATCGCTGGTTCCTGCACAGTCGGAGATGAAACGACAGAAACAACAGGTGACTTAATTAATTTTAATTAAAAATCATAACAAATAGGAAATAACGCCCGTGGGTACATTTGAGCATATAATCCTTACAAATCAGTGGTCTGAGTAGCCATATAAGGTACAAACAAAAGGCCTATCAGACAATAATGCTTTGGTTTGGAGACTATCCAAAGTTATAAAACGGTCAGTTCAAATCCTTGATTCTGATTGGTCAACAGCTGTGCTTTTTTCATGATAAAACACGGCTGTGACCGCTTCACCCAACGGTTCTATTTAATGCTGTGCAACAACTGCTGCGCAGTTCCTATATGTTGTTTTTATTTGAGCTTTCATGCATATTATACATTGGCTGTTCATGGTCAGGGACTATTTTTTTCAAGCGGAAGGAAGACTTTTAGTGATTTTACTTCATGAAAGTTGCACTAACACTCGCACAAATTTTTTATTACTTTAATATTTGTATTGTGTGGTAACCGTTTTATAAAAGCAATAAGGTACTCAAAGCAAGTGCTGTCTTGTGAATAAGTAATGGCTGAAGGGGTCTAATTAAGGGGTTACTTATTCACAGCCTCTCGTACCTTATTGCTTACATACGCCACTGCCCAGCAATACCAGCAGGTAAAAAAGGAAACTGATGCTAAAGTAACTAACCAATTACAGAGTAAGATAAAGGATTAGTCCTCGGCTCATCTGCAAATGGGATCAGTGCTGATTAGTGGGCTTTAGGATGACGTAGAGGAACTGGATTCTACAATCATACAGCTCCTCAGCCGGCCACCCCCTTTTGCAGGGAAGGGAACCGTCAGCAAAAGCCGAGTTGCCCCCCAGCAGGTCCATTTGGGTGGATTTATGAGAAATTCCAGAGGAAGAGGCCTCTGGTTGTCAACATTATGGACTCTCTTAAATTGTGGATGGTCAGAATGGGTATGAAAAGGGGAATCCGTTCTGAAGCCATCCTTGATGACGGATTACTAAACTAAGCTTCTGGACTACAACGTTTCTGTTCAAGGACTTCAAGAATTTCAACAAGGATAAGAAAACACGTCAAATCTTACAATAACAGGCAATCATACTGAAGAAGAATATATCCTGTGAATATATCCTTGTGACTCATTAGACACCAAAAACAAAATGGCTTTGATGCCTATGAAATTTGACTTGGCCAAACGGGTCAAGCTTGCCCAAGGACTTTGGCTCCTGTACTGGCTCTCGGTCATGGCTGGAATCCTCATCTTCAGCATGGGGATATTCTTCAAGATTGAGCTGCGCAAGAGAAGCGAGATTATGGATAACAATGAGAGCCATTTCGTGCCCAACCTGCTCATTCTGGTGGGACTTGTGGCCTGTGGTGTCAATGCTTTTGGGGGCAAAGTGTGCCATGACTCCCTTGACACAGTCAAGTTCACCAAGTGGAAACCTCTATTGAAGATGTACATGTGTGGATGTTTGGTTTTCTGCATCGCCCTCTTTGTCACGGGCTCTGCTGTGTTTCTCTGATGCAGATCTCTCTGCACTTCGCCCTGGCTGAAGGCCTGAAGAATGGAATGAAGTACTACAAAGACACAGACACGCCAGGACGATGCTTCATGAAGAGAACACTGGATATGACCCAAATTGAGTTCCGTTGCTGCGGCAACAACAACTTCAAGGATTGGTTCGAGATCCAGTGGATTAGCAATCGCTACCTGGACTTCAGCAATGAGGAAGTTAAAGAGTGAGTACTGATATTTTTTTTCAGTGAAAATGTAGATAAGAGGTGGCGAGGGACCGAAGTGAAAGAGATTCCTTATCATTTGTATGCAACTTCTTTTATTATGATAGCGAGATTTATATCAAGTTAACAGTTACTATATATGTAGACAAATTTAAAAGGTACAGGCATTAAACATATCCAAGTTTTAGGATAAAGTTATCAAGGCTGATGTTCAGTGGGATTTGGGGAAGTTGTATCTTTTTTGAGGCAGCTAAGCGGATAGAGATCAGCTGATGTATATGTTATTCTCCTTTTCAGGAAGCGCAACCCAGAAAGCGCTCTATTTTGCAAAAAATTACAGATAAAAGATAACACAAAAGGTCTAACGGAGACCTCTCAAAGCAGACCCCCTGAAACCTGTCATGTTGAATGCAAGAAGAATCAAATTTAAAGGGTTTGTTTTGAGTAGTTAAGTAGATAATTGGCTGGTGGGTTTTATAAAAAGGAAATGAGTAAAGGGGGCAGATGGATCCATGGATTGGATAATCTATCAGGAAGGATCCTATTCCAAAGTCCTTTAAAGCTTACACTCCACACCAATAATAACATGGAGTCTGCCCCCAATGTTGGCCCCCCAAGGGGCTATCACCGTTTAGGTGATAACTGATCCCAAGGAGGTTCACAAAACTAATTTAAAAAGTGGTGTTGTTTTTATCATCAGATTGGAGTTCTCATTTTTGTCCAGCAATCACAAAGTTAATGTAAAGATACAACTTTGTTGAGATGTGTTTCTAAGCATGTCACTCCTGAAATCTTAAATGTCACATCCAAGAATATGAACCAATGAATGACAGAGTTCTCAATCTTTTTGGGGGGAATTTCTTAGCCGTATCCAGAGCAACGTGGAAGGCAAATACTTGATGGAAAGCGTTCCCTTCAGCTGCTGCAACCCTGGCTCCCCTCGCCCCTGCATCCAGCATCACCTGACCAACAACTCCGCTCACTACAGCTACGACCACCACACTGAGGACCTAAACATCTGGACCAGAGGTTGCCGTGAGGCCCTGGTGTCCTACTATGGAGGCATGATGAACAGCATTGGTGCTTTTGTGCTGCTGTTCATTGTTTTGGAGGTGGGTATGGGGGACAAACTGGAATCTTAAGTTGAACTCAGCTAACTCGTGGCCTTTGACTTAGTCTCTAGATTCCACTCTTGGTGGGTAAAGAGTGTTCTGGATTCTAAAGAGAGCTGCTAGATTATAAGGTCAGTTGGTGCGTGAAGAGTAATATATATAGGTCTGAAAGAATCAGATTAATTAACTGCTTAATTGATTAAATTAACACTTTGTGTTGATGACATGACAATGTGTAAATGGCAAATATTTAACATGTGGGAAGTTGACAAATAACATGAACTATTCACATATTCATATTTTCCTCTTACAGAACTTGTCTACAGTCCTACTCAGATTGTTTGTTATCGTTTTCTTTAAAAATGTGATGGAATACGCAGGATATTTATGCAGTTTTATGCGATGAGATTGCGGAAGCTTGCAAAAACTGCTGTTTGATGAAAAAGCGAAAAAAGTGATTCCCCGACACCCTGTTCTCACTGAGCTCTAACTTCTGTAAAATGAAGGGGATTATTAAATCATTTAAGCCCCGCATATTTTGCACGGAAATGGCAATTTATGCGGCGAAAGTGCGGCATATTTGAAAAAAATGCAGCCCACGCTAAAATATGACTGGCTGATTATGAACTAAATCATGTGATCACATAATCGTGTTTTTCTGGAGGGACTGATTACTAAAACAAAATACTATACAGTATTGCATACACAATTTAGTAGATGGGAACAGCAAATCTTCAATATGAACTGTTAAGGACCCAATATGCTATTAATACACAAGTTCTTCGCCTAGTGGTTAAAAGAAATTTGAAATACATGACCAGCGATTTACTGTTAGAGAACATCCTGACCCCAGACACACTGCTGGGAGTAACGGTTTAGATGAATATGTAAATATGTGCTTTCCTCTCAATAACAAAATGAACAAAAATAACAGCGATAAGAAAGCTTCTGTTCATAGCGATGGATATAGACATGTTTGCACAAACTCTGAAATTCAGCTCTCCAATCAAGTCACATCACTTATTTATAGATAAACATGAAGATAAAAATAAACTTATTTATAGATAAAACATAGAAATCAAAAACAGTGTCGATTTACATAATCGTCACAGACCATTGGTAGTTTGAAGGCGTTTACCAAGCGTGCCTGCACAAGCCCTCAAAAGTGAAGCCAAAACGTCTCGATCGCCCCCCTGTGACCGGTCCTAGTATAGCTCATAACCCCCGCCTTCCCATGTTATTCAATGGGACGTTAGACCAACAAAACAATTAAATTGCTCTTCACATCCTTTTTCCAAAGATAGTTTCTGCCATTTACTGTAGTTTCTATCACGTTGATGTAATTTCAAGTGTTCGTTTTTAAAATAAGTTTATTTTTAGTTAGTTATGTGATGATAAAAACGGTGCTCTGACGTCATGATTGAGAGCAGTGATTGACAGGTTTTCCGTGCGAGGTAGTCACTGAAGCACCAGCGGACTTTTTTCATAATGTTGACTATGTGGTTAGTAGTTGTATTTACCTTATTTTAACGAGGTTCTGCAATCAGCAGACATCATTGGAGAAGAACGAAGCAGACAGAGGCCACTTAATGAAAGTGCGGGGCATGTGCTTGCGATTGATTCAGCGAGAATGAGGGCGGGCCTCTGATTTCGCGGCTTTACTTCCTGCTCACGACTGCGCATGACTGGTCCCGAAACACGCAAGTGCGCAGACTCAAGTTCAAGATGTCAGCGCCATAACACAACACTGGCGGCTTCAGTTCTCTCTGATGGAAAGAGCGAAGGGGCGTCGTCCAATCTTTTTTACAATCTATGGCGTTTACCAGTTTGAGCAAATTTTTCCAAAATGTTTGCTTTGGCAAGCTGTTTCAACTCCCAAAAACTCCAAATGATCTTCGTTTTGGTATGATTATGTTCTTAAAGACTACCCAGCAAACAAATTTAGGGTTCCCAGAACGTTCCTAGAACTTTCCCTAAAGGTTAAGGGAACGTTCCCGGAACATTCTCCTTATGTTATAAAAATGGAACCTAAAAATAACCTACATGGAACGTTCCTATAACGTTCTTGTTTGGTTGCCAAAAAAATAACCTCATGAGATCATTCGGGAACGTTAGGGGAACGTTCTGTGCTTAAGGCCTAGAATCTTGATGCCAAACTGGATATTTCTTGGAAAAGTAGAGCTCAAGTGGATCAAAACATAAAAAGCACAAAACAATGATGCTGCTTTGAGCATGTGTGGAACTTTCGAGAGATTTATTGACCTGAACCTTTGTTGCAGGCTGTGGTGACTGTCGGTCTGCAGTACCTCACTACTTCACTGGAAACCCTGGCGGACCCAGAGAATCCTGAGAGCGAAAGTGAGGGATGGCTGCTGGAAAAGAGTGTAAAGGAGACACTTTCTGGTATCATGACCAAGATCAAGTCCCTGTGTAAAGGCAACCAGGTACAGGAGGAAGATGCAGAAGCAGCTCCCACATAAAACTGAGAGCCACGGCCACTCCTTCCCCATCATGTCCGTAGCCACTCCCACTTCTGGGAGAAGGAATGCATGAAAGGTTGATTAAAATGTTCTCTCTTAAAAATATAGGTGTACTGTATATGCATACAGATAAGACCAATACACCTAGAATTTAATGAGATTCCAACTGAAATGTGAATGTTCACTCTACAATGTAAATACAAATGAAATTTTAAGTTTATTTTCTAATATTTGAAAACTTAAATATATCTGTACATGTCCTGATATTACCATCTAATCATTTCTGATATTCCAACCAAACAAGCCTCACTCTCCACGTTCATTCATAGTAGTATCAAGTTCTGACCCTTATATTTCCAGTTTATTTATTGGTTGAGCGGATGTTTAACCCAGACAGCCTCACACATGCAATAGCATATATTTCCCTATAACATATTTTTGATCCTAAAGCCATTGTGTGCAATGAAATCAGAAATGACCTGTCTTGAAGGAGGTCACATGGCAGCTTTTATCCGGCAGCTGAGGAAAAAGCATTCTGTCACCTCCCAAAACTTAAAGGGATGGAAACAGTGGCACACCTTGCTTTCTACACAACGCTGCCTTTAACAGGCCTTAGGTTGTCTGACAATCTTCAAAAGCATGTTGATGGTGATCTACTGGAGAGAACTCTGTAACAATGGGGAAACTCACGTTCGCCATTAATGTGTGTAGTTCTCGGGTTAAATATCTGACTCACTAGTTGAAGAGATGTGGAAACAGGCTTTATGCCTCAACTTGCACCATTTCAGCGCTCTGCTGGGCGCGCAGCTATGGGACAGTTACAGAAGTTGTCAAGAGTACCAAATGTAAAATATTCTAGTTGATTGTGTGCGATTTGTTAAGTCAGACAACCCAATCAGTTGTATTTTTGATTATATAATTTCTGTGAATTTTTAATTTTCACATATACCTTTCTGTACATTTGATCTTGACTTTGCAGTAATGCCAGTTTTTGTGGATGATGTAGGTAACTCCATTTGTGAGATAAAGATATTTATTGAGACTCAGCATTATTCTGTGGTATTTTTCTTTTTATCTTTTGCAAAATGCAGTATACACTCACCTAAAGGATTATTAGGAACACCATACTAATACTGTGTTTGACCCCCTTTCACCTGCCTACTGTATGTGGCATTGATTCAACAAGCATTCTTTAGAAATGTTGGCCCATATTGATAGGATAGCATCTTGCAGTTGATGGAGATTTGTGGGATGCACATCCAGGGCACGAAGCTCTCGTTCCACCACATCCCAAAGATGCTCTATTGGGTTGAGATCTGGTGACTGTGGGAGCCATTTTAGTACAGTGAACTCATTGTCATGTTCAAGAAACCAATTTGAAATGATTCAAGCTTTGTGAGATGGTGCATTATCCTGCTGGAAGTAGCCATCAGAGGATGGGTATAAAGGGATGGACATGGTCAGAAACAATGCTCAGGTAGGCCATGGCATTTAAACGATGCCCAATTGGCACTAAGGGATCTAAAGTGTGCCAAGAAAACATCCCCCACACCATTACACCACCACCACCAGCCTGCACAGTGGTAACAAGGCATGATGGATCCATGTTCTCATTCTGTTTACGCCAAATTCTGACTCTACCATCTGAATGTTTCAACAGAAATCGAGACTCATCAGACCAGGCAACATTTTTCCAGTCTTCAACTGTCCAATTTTGGTGAGCTCTTGCAAATTGTAACCTCTTTTTCCTATTTGTAGTGGAGATGAGTGGTACCCGGTGGGGTCTTCTGCTATTGTAGCCCATCCGCCTCAAGGTTGTGTGTGTTGTGGCTTCACAAATGCTTTGCTGCATACCTCGGTTGTAACAAGTGGTTATTTCAGTCAAAGTTGCTCTTCTATCAGCTTGAATCAGTCGGCCCATTCTCCTCTGACCTCTAGCATCAACAAGGCATTTTCGCCCACAGGACTGCCATGCATACTGGATGTTTTTCCCTTTCTCACACCATTCTTTGTAAACCCTAGAAATGGTTGTGTGTGAAAATCCCAGTAACTGAGCAGATTGTGAAATACTCAGACCGGCCCGTCTGGCACCAACAACCATGCCACGCTCAAAATTGCTTAAATCACCTTTCTTTCCCATTCTGACATTCAGTTTGGAGTTCAGGAGATTGTCTTGACCAGAACCACACCCCTAAATGCATTGAAGCAACTGCCATGTGATTGGTTGATTAGATAATTGCATAAATGAGAAATTGGTGTTCCTAATAATCCTTTAGATGAGTGTGTACTACAGCATGTTCCTAATGCACACCTACCTCAGAACAGATGTGACTCTTTAGGCTTTACTATACTTCAAAGAGTTAAATATGAGGGTTGGATGTGGCGTGAGGTAAGTGGCTGTAGAGCTGGTCACAGGTAAAAGATGTTTGGACAGTTGAATCGCAGCAGGACACAGCTTTACCTGATTGGATGAAGAGAAGGAAATGGATTTCTCTAAATTGGACTTTAGTCCTGCTCAGAACAGACGAACACGCATCCTCAGAATACCTTTAAGCAAAAAACATGGACAGGAATTAAAAAAGCATAAAAATTTTAGATTAAAATATATAAATGCATGAATTAAAGTGTGCAGTTTAAAATTTGTTTTAAAATGGTTTCTGATTATTTCACACTACTGAGACTGCTTTTCAATAACCCCTTGACATATTATCTTAAAAATGTATGACAAAATTTTCCTGAACAATAGACCTTTAGTCAGTTGACAAGCTAAAAAGTAATTATAATTGACAAAAGCACCAAAACTGCATAAATTAGCTTAAAAATATATCTCTTCACCTCTTAGTTGCCTTACTTTCACTTTTGATGTGGTCCACAATGAAAAAGTTCAATTAACACAGGCTATAGAATAGATATATTGTTGAATGTAATGAAACATATCAAGAATGTGCCATAATCAATATCTCAATCAAAAGGCATCATTTCATTTTGTGCTAACACTATATTATGGGGGACACATGTTCACTATTAACTATGCAGTTTGCCTCAATAAATGCCTAATTACTGCTGATTAATAGGCTAGTTAGTAAGGTAGTTGTTAAGTTTAGGTACTGGGTAGGATTCAGGGATGGAAAATAAGGTGCGGAAAAAGGCATTAATATGTGGTTTATAAGTACTAATAGACAGCTAGAAAACAGTAGTACACATGCTTAAGCAACTTAACATTGAGAATTGGACCTTAAAATAAAGTGTTATTTATTTTACTTATAATGAGTAGCCTACCTGTTTTTGGACTTGGGCTTTATTTTTTTTCTCAATGCATTTTTTTTGCACTGAGATACAAATACTCAATACAAATCAATCCATCCATCCAGCAGTAATGGGCTTCATAGTCATTAAAATAGTATTAAAGTTAATATTAATTTAATACCAATTAAGTTAATAACAATTTCACATTAAGCTAGGTAAAAGAAGGGTGGAAGAATTCTAACTCTGCATACAGGTAGACCGCTGAAACAGAGTGTGTGTCATCTGGTATTTTCTCGAAGTCCATAAACAGTGATGGCTGGATAAAGGCCGTTAATCAGCTTTCTGGAGCAGCTTACCTTCTCAGGTGAAGCTCCGGACGGGACAGTGCCTCACACACGCAAACACACGTGGCACAAAAACGCAATTGTCAAGTAGGCAGAAAAGAAATGCTATTATTAAGTTAAAGTTTCAGGCTTTAGACCTGAATGAAAATGTACCACTGGCTACTGCTTAAATGTTCACGTTCTGTATACAGGGAAGTTCTTGCTATCGGAAATGTCCTACTTACCACTTTAAGTCGTGATTACCAGCTCGTCCTTGTTGTCGGAAAGAACAGGAATGGAGGACACAAGGTTTATTCTTGCCTATTTTCTGGGGAAAACTTGAAAAAACAAAATGATATTTAGCGTCCCATTCCCTGATTATAATCATTCACTGCTTTATCTGAGATAGTTTACCTTCATCTGAAATGGGAGCACAATGTGTTGAGCAGGTGCCATTGCATTTATCATACACCAACAGCTTTCAGCTACACATTTGGGATCAGCTCCTGATGACTATTGCAGGGTAATCTTCCTGAAAGGTTTGGTGTTTCGCAGTCCATTGTTAGCAAGGTGATTTCTTGTTGGCTTGACATCATGGAGGAGAAGATGAGGTGTTATATACCATGGCTTCCCAGGGAGACAATCCAGGCAACAATGCCTCAGTGTTTCAAAGAACAATTTCCAAACACAACGTGTGATCGACTGGTCAGAAACACCCCTTTAAAAGCCACGCAACCTTGACTCAAGAGGTGAGTCCTACAGCCATTACTACAACCAGAACGCCATCAAATACCTGATCTCCATTGCACCATGTGGACTGATCATGTTCATCTCACAAGCTTATGGAGCAAGGTGCAGTGATAACTGCAAATTCAGGGTTCCTGTAATACCTTTGTCCAGGCGATGAAGTAATGGCAGACTTTCTTAGAGAAGAAACTTAATTATTGTGAGAATATGGCTAAAACTAATACATTTATGTATGTTTCCAGTAATAAGACTTGCACTGTTAATAGTTTTACAAATTGCAATACGACCCATGTTGTTTTTATGTAGGCCTCACTAAAAGGAGATTAAAGGGGTCATGAACTGGCTTTTTAAATGTTTTTGTTTTGTTGTCTGAGGTCTACTTATGACGTTCGCTTGGTTTTTACATTCAAAAACATAAAAATGAATTAGTTATGGGCTATTTTCTTAGTTTTCAGCCTACTTGAAAAATGCTCGGATTTTATGGGTGTATCGCATTGAAGACTAGGAAGTAAACGCCCACTGCTGTGAGTGGATAACAGTTTTGCATATTATAATGAGCTTCAACTCTGTCGTTGGTTTCGGTACGGTGCACGTGGGGGTTGTTTTGAAAACCACTGTTGTAAAATGGCAACCGGAATGATTCGCCCATACATGTTTGACCCAGAGTCCGATCCCAAATCGCAGGACAATGAACCAACAGCACCTCGAATACAACAGATACTTGTAGACACATACACATAATTATTAGATATCAAACGATCTGTAACAATGCAATGCTAGCCGAGCAGATTATTATTTCTAAAATAAAAATATTACTCACATAAGTGTGTTGCACCACTCCTGTTGGATCCAATATAGAAGGTAACGTAGACTAATCATGTTCCGTACAACAACGATGTTCCGTACAGATTAACTTTAACCGCCGATCGCTGAATAAATACTTCTAGGTCATACACAAAATGCATATCTGTGTCGTCTTCATTTCTCCCTCTTATATTATAATGCGTTTAACTCACCCGTTGGTGCACGTGGAAAACGTCCAATGTTGTCAAATGGCAACCGGATTCGCCCATACATGTTCAACCCAGAGTCCGTGTGTTGCACAATTCCAATCAGATCCAATATAGACGGCACAGCACCGTTCTTTACTCTTAATCGGTCTGCAAATCCAGCCTCGAACTGTGTCTTCAAAACAATCCTCTGTGAAATGAAGCGAACATACGGATAATGTTTTACACTCATCTGCTGGAACGTCATTAAAAACAAATTTTAACCAGGCATTCCTAATATTGGAATCCAGAGGAAGCTTATGCAGCGACTGTCTTCTTCCACAGCCAGGCACGGCACAACATTTTGTCAACGGAATGTTTATTGCTGGGAGCTCGCTCTGGTTTGTCATCACGAGGTATGCTTTTGTTTACCTATGCGTGAATGTGCGAATCGGTGGGCGGGGCTAAACCGGCCGTGTTGAAGTAGGCGTTGATTAGCGGGTGGGGTTTCTTCGTCTTTCGACGTCATACTTCTACGCTTTCAAAAATGAGACGTTTGTTGAGGCTGGTGTCAATAAAAGCGTTTATTGGACTAACAAGGTTGTTTTCAGTTCTGAAACTTACAGGATATTCTTATAATATGATGACCTCTTAGATGTCAAAAGCTCAAGGAAAATTTGATTTCTCAGTTCATCACCCCTTTAAAATATAGGGTAGCTGAGCAAAGGTATGCCATCCAGACTGGAAATATGAATTATCCAAAGGCCAAACATTATATAGACGATAAACATGGAAGGGATTCGACCTTATGAGTAGTGGGCATTGAGGCTATTCGCCTTGATGCCAGAGGTAAGGATATAATCAAATGCCTTAACAAAGGGAGACATATTGGATGTATTATTTGAGGGCCACTAGCCATCCATGTCTCAATGAAGATTTTGACCTTTCACCATTTTTGTAAGTGTTGTGTTTCAATGGGTACAGTTT
>JAQIUQ010007234.1:0-81723 GCA_030378365.1 Hybognathus amarus | reverse complement strand
CAATTGTTATGATTTTGTATTTTACAAAATATGTAACTTGTTATGTTTTATGAACTTTTATGTAAGTTCAAGAGAAGATTAAATTTCCAATTCTCCTGTTCAAATATTTTACACCACACTGCGCTCTCAATGTCTATTTCTGCTTCGAGCATACTGCGGCTGTTTGCAGCTTTTGATCATCCAGGAAGCAACACACACTGTTAAAGCTACAATATGTAACTTTAGTGGCCACAAGAGGCGCCGTGTCCAACAATAACAAAGGCAAATGTATGTGGACGCAGTAACGAGCTGAATGATGGGACTTGCTGTCAAGCTGATGGATCTAATAATGTTTAAGGATTAAGTGAAAACACTCACGTGTTTTTAACATTACAGTGGTATGAAGCAGGTCGCGATTGCTAATAAGATACATGTATCACACGCGAGTCCCGCGGATATAAAGGAATAAGGAAATTTCATCCTATTGAACTACACGCAAGTGCTGGATTACTCACACAGGTCAGTTTATTAGATGAATTAAATTTGTGAGGGAAACGCAGCGCTGTTCCACTTGGAATAACGTTACACTATCACACTAAACGGCATTTAAATGTGTGTTGAAAGTTATAATGTTATTCTACGTGTTTATGTTTGCGATACGAAACTTAGCAGCTTGATCAACATAAGAATAACATACTGACCATATTCTAACATTTCATCATGTCAAGCTAACGTTATAACATTGATTTGTTTTATATACTTTTGCTCACCTGTCTAATAAAGCTGTAAAGTCGTGACTCGTGAAGTTCTGTCAGTGTCAAGTCCAAATTAGTCACGGACGCTAGCTCTCTGTCGAGTGGAAGTCAGTCTCGGACGCTAGCTCTCGGCATCTCAGAAACATCACGCTGATATTGATCCTCATTCTAGTTCTCCTTGTTTTTCCCAAAGTCTGCTTGCCATGGTCTATGATTGAACGAAACAAGAACTGGGTGCCGCCAAACGTTACTCACTATGCAGTTGTCCGCGTCTGTCGCCATGGTTAAGTCATGGCTATGGCAATACGAGCGGAAACGAGGATAGCCGAGGATAGCCGAGGATAGCGCGGATATTGCGTCATTTACAGGCGACATTTTTTTCCGGGACGGCCACTTATTTAAAATTGGAATTTCTCTGAAATAAAAGAACTTTGGAGACTTTTGGGATATTGTAATTACACAACTGCAGGAAATATATCACACTGTGCAAGTGATTTTTGGATATTTTATTACAAAATCCTTACATATTGGACTCTTTAAGAATTAGGAATCAAGCATATGTAAACTTTTGAATGGGATATTTTGTGTAAACTCAGTTATCATGTCTTGTGGTCTAAATGTAAACAAACATCATGTGACTTCAACTGTAGTTATGCTCAACTTACTTTGGGCACAGTAAACAATCAGATTAGTTTTCTTGCATGACAAAAAAACGTCAATGCATTTTTTGGTATTTAATACAATTTCGTCATAAATATAAACGTGATTCATTCTTCAATAAGTAAAAAAAATCTTTTTTTTTTTCTTGGGCCAAAAACCTACAGTATGAATCATAAATTGAATCAAATGTCATCCACCGACACAACAAAATAATGCTTCTCCACCAAGTTTTCAAAACCCTAGGCTTTCAATCCATATAAAACAAAGCTGAAAAAGCTAATCAAGGGATTATGGGTTAGAAAGACACAGGCAGTTTCATCAGGGTTGGAGTGAAGCTCTGCAGAACTGAATATATCCAGACAAGTTTCTTTAATCAAGGTCACAAAATCAGAAAATTCACTGCACTATTGTATATTTTTGTATGGCTTGTGTTTCCTTTCAGGTGCGTCTGGTGTTGGATCAGATGACGTGTCATTGTCCGTGATGGAGGGAGATTGTCACTTATACACTGGTGTTCTACAACGAGTAAGAAGTTATTAAATGGTATTTCAATGACACTCGTATCGCTCAAATCAGTGAATACCCAGTGATATCTGTACAGATGTTCAGTGTGAAGATGGAGATGAGAGATTCAGAGACAGACTGAAGCTGGATCATCAGACTGGATCTCTGACCATCACACACACCACACACTCTGGACTCTATGAACTGAAGATCATAAGCAGCAGTGGTGACAAGATCTTCAGGCTTTCTGTCACGGGTGAGTCATTTAATGAATGTTTAAACAGTTTATTTTAAATACATTGTCAGTGTGCTTATTGATTTATTTATTTTTTACAGTCATATTCCTATTTATTTTCTTTACTAATTTTCATACAGTATACAGATAATCTTACTACCTCACTTTACATCATGAAATAGCTTATTTGATATAAAACTAAAGGCCCACTCTCACAAGAAGTATAATCACCATTAGGGATGCACGATATATCGGCCAGCATATCGGTATCGGCCGATATATGTTCATTTTTAATGTTATCGTTATCGGCCTGGTAAGAAAATGTGGCCGATATATTAAAGCCGATAAATAATGTATTATTCCCTTCAGCTGAGACACTTGTTGAGCACTGTTTATGTTTTTGAATTTCTTGAAATATGATTGAAATCTCTTCAAAAAATGAAAATACGGTTCGGTACAACATGTGCAGCGCAAATCTGTCATATCGGCTATACAACACTATAATGAGAACATCATTATAATTGTGCGCTTGGGACATGGATTTAATTGTGAGACTTTTGTTTTTGTAATCAGGCTCTCAAAATTAGATAAAAATTTGGATTTAAATTTATCGGCCGATATATCGGTTATCGGCTTTCAAATATAAAGAATTATCGGTTATCGGTATCGGCCAAAATTTTCATATTGGTGCATCCCTAATCACCATAAAGACCTATGATGATAATTATATTATTGTAGGAAGCTTCCGTTGAGTTCAAATGGATTAGGTCTCATCATCTCTGACCAACTTCTATTATTATCTGTTTAAAGTATTTAGTATTTGAAATAAATAAGGATGTAAAATCAGTTTAAAAAGCACCAAACTTTCTTTTCCGAGAGAGAGAGCTTGTGCAATCGCATTCATGATAATAGTTTGTTCATGTTGTGGAGGGTTTGGTGTTGTTTATTTCTCCAGGATAAGATCTCTTGTTGGTTTGTGTTTCAGGTGTTTCTGCTGCTGAACGAGATGAAGTGAAGGACGGAGAATCTGTTACTTTAAATCCTCGGTGTAATAAAAAACACAAATGATTCAATGAAGTGGTATTTTAATGACATTGTCAATCGCTGAAATCACTGGAGATCAGAGCAAGATCTGTACAGATGATCAGTGTAAAGAGAGATTCAGAGACAGACTGAAGCTGGATACATCAGACTGGATCTCTGACCATCACACACACCACAAACACACACTCTGGAGATATATAAACTACAGATGAACTTCAACAACAGCAGCTTCAGCATCACTACAGTGAAGAGATTCAATGTTGCTGTCATTGGTGAGTGTATAATTCAATCTTTCAATGCATTTTGTTTAAAACAGTATTTTGTTTAAATTAACCCCAATAGCTGTTGGGGACTATTGACTCAATAGCTTGTTTTCATATGACGTCACGCCACTGTGTTGCCATGACTCGAAATACAAATGGAGGGCAGGAAGTGATTTGCTGTATTTAGAAAGCACTATAACAAACTCAAAATGCCTGTGTTTTGAGTCATTTATGGTTACTTGAATCGATCAAACCACAAGGAGTTTTTATCGTGTACCAAAAGTTGTTGTTCATAAGGGGGGAAAATGCAAGAAATTGACCAAAAAAACTTGCTGGTCGGGGGAGGAGCCGAATTGGAAAATGCCCGTGTGTGTAACTTAGTGATCACCTCGTCAAATGTGAGTTCAGAGTGGCTATGTTTGTGTAATGCTTTCCGAACTTTGTAAAGTCAAAGTATGTCTGTAAGACGAGGTAGTTGCTGATATCTACAGCCTCGATGGCAGGAGAATATTTCAATTCAGTTGAAAATCGCTCCTCTTCGTAACAGCAAGGATCACCGTCCAACATATGTTTGATTTTTTGGTTAGTACAGTATGGACTTTCCTCCATCTTCGTCCATCACGCTCTTCACTCCCTGCCCTCCATCTGAATTCCGCGCGTCATCATAATCACGTGACTGAAACCCAGCTATACCAAAGGCTCAACTTTAACTAATGCTATTAACATGAAAAAAATGCAGTTTTCCTGTGAAGAGTGTTAACTGTCGATTTTTCAGTGCTAATGCAGTTTTAACTTTAACATTTATCAGTTAAATCATTATCATACAGTGTTATTAAATACTGGATGTGCAGCATTAAGAATTCACTCTCTAGTAATGATGTCTGTTTCTCTGTAGATGCTGTTCCAGGTTCAGGTCTGTCGTCAGGAGCTGTAGCAGGAATAGTTGTTGCTGTTGTTCTGCTGGTTTCTGCTGCTGCTGCTGGTGTGATTTACTATTGTCGTCAACTGCAGAGGCCGGTGAACCAGTACCACAGAATGAGCAGACTGAAGAAGATTCTATGAGATTTACTGTACAAAAATGCACTTAAAAGAACAGTGGTATGAATATATTTTTATATTATCACAATTATGTGTGTAGTATAAATGTATTATCTTTTCTAACAGTATCCTTTTTAACAGAAGCTACATAAGCCAAAACTCCCAAATAAACAAAGTGGGTTTTTTCAGAGTGCAAGTTTCTTAAAGCACCAGTACAGACAGCTTAAAAGTCACTTTAGATGTGAAATTCTAGATGATATAATTACTTCAGGTCTACTGCTATAGTATAAAAGATCCATCTTATAGACTTATATTATATTTAGGAAATTTAAACCTCACAAACAACAGGAAAAAACTAAATCCAGTCTACAGTAGATTTGTGTGTGTTGTTTAGCTGAAACATCAATCCTCCTCATTACTTTAACCTTCTGTGAATCTGTGTTCTTCCAGGATGGCTACGATGCTGGCACAAGAGCCTACGTGATCTGAGTTACAATCCTTTGAGGAGGAGGAGGACACTTTCAGATTCAGGCTGAGACTGCTAACCAAACATTATTTATATTTTTAATACTTTCATTGAAAGGGACACGGGGAACTCTCGAGGGATGCCAGGTTATCCCTGTATATTTTAATGTTAATATACGATATGAACTATATGCCTTTCTTCACAGACGTTCTGAGTTGTTCAAAGTGTTTCTAAAGATATCGAGGCAGCGGTCTGACTCTGAGATGGCGAACGGGAACGGTTCGTGTAACATTAGCAACGCATTATTAGCTGTTTGATAAAGCCAAGCGAAAGGCTAATTACATTAATTACCGTTAATGTGCCCAACATTGTAAATAGTGATCATTGTAGCAGCGTTTACCTCAGTAAGTTAGCAGAGCTGGTGTGAATGGAGGTGGGACTATTTGCAAATGTTTTTTTTTTTTTCTTTTTTTTTTTTACAATTCCATGGCATTATGACCAAGAGTTTCCACCAAAACACAAGGACAGTCTGCATCTGATACTGTAGGTGGTTTTACTACTATTGTTGCTGTTCCTGGAAAAGACGGGCATATTTATGTTGCTAATATATATGGTTTAAGCAGTAACATTAACCCTTACTTCATCAGAAAACACTCTAGCAGCGACACTGAAACCAAAACCAGCCATAATAAGCTTTAAAATTTGTTGATTTATTTAAACACTTGGCTAAATGTATTTATTTTGATAAATGCCTATAATTGAACACATATTTGATGTTGATATTTTGACTGTTAAAAGTTGTTACACTGGCATTACACCTGAAACATAGGCCTACTTTCACTTAATGTGATGTTTGTCAGGTCATAGTAACATACACAAATGTGTGTACACTTGAATGAAAAGAATGTAATTAAATTATAGTAATTCTTTAACTTGGAAGAACTTTGTTTAAATATGCAACAGTCAGTTTTCCTATACTTGAAGTTGTGAAAATGTATGAGGTGCTGATTAGTTTGTCTTTTTAATTTTGTCTTTTCTCATGTCAAGGATCTCATGTCTCTTTCAGTTGTGTGAAGATTGACTGTGATTGTCTTTTAAATATTGTATTTTGTGTTTGTCTTTTAGACTATTATCACTTAAATACTCAAGCTTTAGACTTATGGTTTTCTTGTTTCTTTTAGCAGCATACTTGTCCCATTGTTCCTAATTTTGGATTTATCTTTTTGTCTGGTGCTCACTGTAAAAAGCCTCAACAGAGGATGTTTTTCTTTTCTGAAACAAGGAAAACTAACATGCAAACATATGATTCATTCATGGCTGGAATCTGTATGTCCCTAAAATATTTTTGTTGATAATATTATATAATAAATAAGATAATAGTGAATCATTGAATTATATAGTCTATTATTTTAACACTGATGCTACTTTGCTTCACTGTTTTGAATTGCAGCACGCTGGTGAACCTCTGCTGGTCAGAACCAGTGTAAATGCAGGGAAAAAACATGAATATAAAAAACACTTTTTACAAAACAATTCTGTTAAATGCAATTATCATCTAATATAATTACATATAATGTGTCTTTACAATATTTTATTACATTTTTTGGTCGTTTAATGGAGAGCTTGGTTTATAAACAGTTCGCTTGTTTCAAGTATTTAACTACTATTATGTTTATTACTTATATTTTACAAGGTTTTGCTAAGTATTAATACTTAGCTTTGGGTGCTATGACAAAAAATGTGCAAATCCCAATGAGAGATCTATGGACATTCTGAAAAGTTAATTCTTGTGTAATATCAAACATGACATTAACACTTTATTTTCTCCAAGGCTCCTCAGTACAGTAAAAATTGCACAAATAATGAACAAAGACACAAATTCTCAGGTATAGAACAAATTCTCAGAATTCCATTCAAGCTTTGATAGTATTAATCTGTGATACTTGAACATGAAGGTGGGTTTAAGGTTTTAATGCATTTAAGGTTCTGCAGGTGTTCTTACAGATGTTAAGAGGTGACCTTTCCTCTATGTTCTCCATATTCGGTTAATCTTATCAGAAGACCAGCTATGTGCCAAGATAGCCTGTCATGTAGATGAGTTCTTCATAACAGCCAGCTCCATAGATTTCAGTTTTCATCATGCTCCATTTTATAATATTTATGCACTTAATTATCTTATTAACTTTAACACTGTTTCAGTGTTGATTTAACACTCTGCTCAGAGTTTATATAATTCACACTTAAGTGTTAATTTAACACTGGGGATTTTGCTGTGTATTGTTGTGTGTTGTGTGAATCCTCCCACGACACAGTTTGACCCCCTTTGCTCTAGATGTGAGAAAAGTAAATGTAACTGTTGATTTTACACTGTTTCTGTCTGGTTTATGTTCCCTGGTGTCCACTAGAGGTCCTCCTTCCCCACGGTGTCAGTCGCACACCACTTCAAGAGTCTTGCCTGTTTGGGATTGCCTTTCTGGATTTTGACCCTTTCCTGAACTGATGTGAGCATGGATTCCCCTGATAAATGTTACTGCTATTCGGAACTTACCTGTGTGTGTAGTGTTACAGTTTCATTATTATAATTTTTTTTTAAATTCTGTTTATGCTGAATTGATTTGACTAAAATCATGACTGGAGAATTTATAAAAATCACAGATTCTTGACTTTATCTGCAACTTTTCTGGAAATGCCAAAAAAGCCAATAATGATTTTAAATTATGCATGCTTTCCAATTTTTTTAGTGAATGTAAAAACCCAAAGTACATGGATAAAATTGTGTGCCATCTCAAAAAAAAAAAAAAAAATGGAGATAAGTCCGAATAGGAGATTAGTGAATGTTTGACCTACTATCGGGGTAGGTTGTAACACATGCTGGGGCAAGTTGCACCAATAGACAAAAGAAGTAAAATGGATGCCATAACATATGATATTGTTTAAAAACAGATTTATTGAAATAAAATAACAATGTTTCTGTCTCTCTCAAAAACAAGACTGTTCTACTCACATATGCGTGTGTGTGTGTTTAAATGTGCTCTACTGGAACAAACTTGCATAACAGTACACTTAATAATAACATTAGGCTACAATGTACCCTACCCAACTAAATAACATCTTTGTACATATTTAGGTCTAACTAAAAATACATGTCTCTAAATTGATCTATAAAACAAAAGTACTTAAACACTACTGCAATGTACCAGTATTAAAGAACATATTTGGACATCTTTAAGTCTAACAAAAAATGTCAATGTGAGTATAAGTGTGTGCATATTCTTAAATCACAGTCACAGTTTTGACAGATTATAAGTGGCGAGTGCAGCTTCACCCAAACCTTCTTTGGCTTTGAGTTGTTTAAATTGCTTCATGCAAACCACTTTACATAAAACACTGGCAGAGGCACCTCTGTCAGTTTTTCTTTATGCCCTAGTTATTCTTTAAAAACATTAAAATCAAGAAAATTCTTAGTTATTCTTAGTAAGGGGATGGTTATAACACTTTTTAAACAATTGTTACAACCTACCCACCCCTGTCGACCAATGTTTAGCTATCCGTATTAGCATAGTCGAAATTAGCAGGAGCGTAATTTTGATATAATAATATAATTCATCGAATTTTATCTGCAATACTACAGATAAACAAAATATAGTATTGACCTCAAAATCTAGCCTGGTTTACACCAGACCTGGTACATATTTTGACCAATACTATATTTGGTATAACCTGTATACTATTTATACAAAATCCTAAACCTGGGGAAGGTTCATTCACAGCCCATGAATCACAGCTCATTCACAGCCCATTTTTAAAGGGCCAACGGACTTCGCTTAAATGCCTCTGGGTGAAATTGAATAGATCTAAAACCAATAGGGCTTGGGCGCCGTGTTGCATTCTGGGACGTGGCGGCCATGTTGACAGCTTCGCAAATGTAAACACACCAGCAAATCGAACCAAGTAGAAGCAGCTGAGTTGGGAGAAAGAAATAAAAAAGATGTTAAAATCCCTAAAAGCATGCCGAATTTAAAAGTTTGCCGACTTTTAAATTTCCAACAGTTAAAGTGCCGGTTTAGTCCACATACCGGTCACTGGCTTCCCTATTTAACATATCCCGGTAAATTCCACATCCTTTAAGGGATTTTAATATCTTTTTTCTTTTCTTTATTCCAACTCTGCTGATTCTCCTCGTTCAACTTGCTGTATGTTTACATGCGCGTAGCTGCCAACATGGCCGCCACGCCAGTGATCGACGCCTAAGCCCTATCAAAGCGATGGTCATCATGTGATGTTTAAACCTTAATGTTTGTGATTGGTGCTTGGAAAATTTAGGAAAAATTGTAAATGTGCTTGAATGGATCTTGGACAGACTGACTTGCAGAGCAAATCTCAAATCCAGTTCATCTGGGGTTTCCCAGGCTACTCAAAATCAGTTCTCTCTCAGTGCTCTCTCTCTGGATTGGGGAGAATTCAGTAGGAAAACACTTAAGTGATTATGTTACTCTTTCCTTGTTACAACCTTCCCTGGTCTCCCCCACAGCAACCCAATATCAGACATAACACTAAATAAACATTAGATGAAAAAAAAAAAAAACAGAGTCAGAATAAAAATATCCTGGCAGAGATGTTGAATTTGATCAGCGTTTTGGGTTGATATTTTCATAAATCTCCTCCTTTGATTTCTGCAAGGAAAAATAGACGGTTAAATCAAGAGCAAAAGTTTATACTTTTTAAATAATTATAGTAACTAAAATTTATGTAGGCTTCACAAGACCCTATTAAAAATACTTTAAAATAATTTCTTTGACTGGGCCTAGTTTTCAAGATTTGAATATTTGAATTGATTGTAGCCGACCTAACTGCATTACCAATGGTAACTGTTTTCTTGACAACGACAAACACAAAAGTCTACAGTAGCAGTTGGAGCTTTATGAGGTGTTACGAGGTGCCTAAGTCCCTCCCCTTCCGGTCGACCACCATGGGACCTTATTTCGGAAAAATATTGTATAGTAGTCAATGGCAGAGACAACAAATATTTTAATCTCGTTTGAATTGTGCCCTGAATTGCACATATGATGTTTGTCAATTTAAAGAGACAGTTTAAAGTAAAGAAAGTCACAGTTTGATGCGAAACCGTCGAGGTATAAGACGTAATTACAAAGACTACAAATCCCAAAGGCGCACATTTTCTCTCAATGAATGAAGCTAACTTTACTGAAGCTAACGTCTGTCATTGTTTCTATAGTCTTACGTTATAATCGTAACGTTACGCCGTCATGCCTGAGTGTGTTGTACCAGTACTGCACACACACGAGCAGCGGATCTCACCGGGTTTCAGTTTCCCGAGAGATGTAGTTCATTCAGCGAATTTCACATAAAACTAACAGTTACTCTTCTGTTTTATGACAAACTGCGACGTTTTTGACTATCAAAATTATGTTTTGAATTGACAAACATCATATGTGTAATTCAGGGCACAGTTCAGACGGACTTAAAAGATAAGTTGTCTCTCGCCATTGACTACCAGTCGTCGTAGATGTCCTCACACTTCTGGTTGGCTTCTTGTCTTGTTCTTGTTTTGGCCTGCTTTGATTATTTGGATTTGACCTCTCCTGGCTGACTACGTTTTGGATTGCCCCATTAAACTGACCTGCAATTGGAATACACTGCACTGCAAACAGCATAGTGTAAATAGCATAAAAATGCTTCATCTAGTAATTTCCTCCTGAAGGTAATAATTAACACATTGACTATCCACATCTGTTCACTGACTATATCTAACAGATTTCTGACTGCAACAACTTCTTGCAACACAGAATAATCTTACCTTTTTTCGTCTTGTTGGTTTACACAATGCAGAATCCTTCATGTCTCTAACCTTGGTTTGAACTAAATGAACAATAACATAATGCATACATGTTTAAAACAACAACGTTTTCAATCTAATAATGAAATCTGTGCCTTAGATGCCTATAAAAGATAAAAGATTAAAACAGATGCATTACTTGTTTTATCTCCTGACCTATTTTTTGACGTTTCCTGCAGATGCAGCAGATCACGACTGCAACTATAATCAACAGAGATCCAGCAGCAGCAGCAGAGATCAACACTATCAGAGACACTGACTCTGGAGGAGGAGAAGGAGACTGTGTTGTGATGTCTAAAGAGAGACATTAAAGTGAATGCATCAGTGTGATCTTCAACAGAAGACAGAGATCAGGTCAGTAAACACACACACACACACACATATATGATGAGTGCTGCTGTACCTGCACATGTGTGTCTGCAGAGTGTGTTGATGTCCAGATGTGTGGTCTGGTTGCTGATGGGATTGTTCAGCACACAGCTGTAGGTGTTTTTATCCTGATATTCCACCTCCAGAGGTAGAGAGAGACTGATGCTGAGATCACACACACTGATGCTGGACAATACACTCATTCCTGCGTACCAGGACAGAGTCGCATCACACACACTCAACACTGATGATGAACACACCACTGAACAATTTGATGATGATGAAGAAGCAGTGTGAAGAGTTACTGATGATGACAGGAACAGGCAGACGAGCTGGAAAACGAGAGAATAAGAGTATTGATAAATCCACACAACAATCTTATTTCCAGTTTAATGTTTTGAGTGAGTGTTAGGGCACTGGTTTCAAATGTTGGATCATCATGGTTCCATCCAGACCGTGGGACATAATTGTGTCATAATTGTGTACCACATTTTGAACAAATGAACTAATCAAACCTAACTGATGCACCCTTAGACAAGCAATGGGAACAAGAGCCCCCAAACAATCTAGAACTGGAGAACATATTTCGGTCTGGTGGCCAGGAGGATGGACCTCAACATCGGTCTTTACTGTTCTTCAAGTGGTACTCAGTGGACGTCCAATGGGGTGGAGGGATAGAGTTGTGGGTAGGGTTAGGGTGTGGTTAAGATATTTCTTGCTCCACCCATTAGGCCCAAATTACTTTTGCTTCTCCTTATCTAGACATCCAGCTAGATGTAATGGTGCTTTTCCACTGTTGGTCCGGCTCAGTACGGTTCGGCTCGGCGTGGCAGGGTTCGGCTCGCTTCGCTTTTCCACTGCATGGTACGACTCTGCTCGAACACGGCTTGGTTCGCTTCAGCTCGGTTGCATTTCCAATGCAGTTGGGACCGCTTTAAAGTGGGTGGGATTATAGACTGATTCGATAACAGCGGTGGCTGTTACTGGCTATTTAAATCTAGTGGGTTTGGTTTCTTGTGTCGATGTCTATTGGTTGCAAATACAATGACGCTGGTACTGACGATTCTGTCTGACCAATCAGTGATCTGCAGTGTTTCACATCACATTTAGTACCGGTATGCTCTGGAACCACAACAGACCAGGTACCATTTAAGGCGAGCCGTACCGTACCATACCATGCAATGGAAAGCGCCATACCGTGCCATACCGAAACCGTAACCGTACCATGCAGTGGAAAAGCGCCACAAGTCAGCCGTACCGAACCGTACCGTACCATGCAGTGGAAAAGCGCCATAAGTCAGTGCTCAACATTTGCTCAGCAGCTTCTCCCTTCTTTGAGGACCTCCATAGCGAGTTACCTCACTCTTGGGGAAAACCTTACACATCGCCTGCTTTGTGCTTTCAACGTCAACATATTCAGCTAGCGTATATATGAATCCACGCGGTTATATGATGATGCCTCATATAGAAGAGTCTGCAGTATCATTACAGAAACTAACTCTCCCCACTTAAGCCATGCAGAACAACCTCCACACTGATGGGGAAAGACAGGTCAGGCTGGTGCACTGCACAGTTATAGTTGTACCAGGCTGACCTGTTGAAGGATTCGGAGAGCGGGTGGTTTCGATCGATGAAGAATGATTCTCTGAGCTTCATTGAGCCATAGATTTGTCTCTCCATGCAACTAAAGCGACCATTCAATGGTAGTCTGGTCGCCACAGAGAGACCTCCGTGGTTGAACCTAACAGTCATCAAAGACTGAGAAAGGATGTTTCTTCTCGATGCCCCTTTACTGGGCTGTTTGGCGGGTCGGTTAACGCAGTTGCCATCAGAATGGGAGGTGAAGAGACTCAAGGAAGGGTTTCAACCAGTTTCTTTCTCGGCCCACTCAAAGGGAAGGGTCTGTCGAGCACCCGGCCCAAACCCAGTCCTGCTCAGAGACCGAGAGGCACAGAAGTGGGGCGAGTCGACGCTCTTCATCGCTAAGATTGGGGACCAGCTCGTTGCTCTTTGGGAGCCGCATAGAGACCCGATGCACAATGTTTAACAGAAGAATTGATGGAGGGGTATTTTTTTAAGTCCTCCAAAAATTCCATTGACATAACCTTTTTTTTATAATCAGTGCCACAAATGCTGTGGATTGAATTTAATTCATGCTGAATATTTCTTTAACAAAACAAGAGTATGAATGTTTGGACAAAATTACGTCGCTACTCACCATAGACTGAAACGCTGAATGTTTTTGATGATTTTTTCGCTCCAGTTATCTCTACTTGATAAACTCCAGTGTGTTCAGTTGTGGTGTGTGTGATTGTCAGAGATCCAGTTTGATCGTCCAGCTTCAGTCTGTCTCTGAATCTCCCATCAGGAACATCATCATATGTGGTGAAGATTTGCTTCTTTTTATTCATTTTAGCTATTAGAGACTTTTCAGCTCCAAATTTCCACAGTATATCATCGTCTTTACGTATTTCAGTAGCAATGTTTAGAGTTACAGAATCTCCCTCCATCGCTGACACTGAATCACCAAACACACCTGATGAACACAATACTTCTTATATACAGTATGAACATGAAATTAATGGAGTTTTAAACATATGCGATCTAGATCACAGTAATGGTAAAACTATGAGCTTTGTGTGATGCTTAAGCATTCGTAGGATGCTTCATATTTGAAAGCATGCAATGATATATTTAATTAGATATATATATAAAAGGCGCATTTCTTTCGCCTGCCTTGTGGTGTGTGTGCCTTCACAGTTCTTCCCTCTCATGCTCAGCACTTTTTTATAATTCTTTACGGTTTGCTTCCGCTCTACATGCATATCTCTTATTTAAACCGTTTTATAAGGCTTTCCGATCACCTCGTGTCTAATCGCTTCTCCAGAATGGCAACTGACTCACAACTGGCTCAAAATTTAGCTTGCATCAAAGCAACATTGATACATTGACATTGATCAGGACAAACCTGCAAATTTCAGGTTATTAAACATTGTGATTTCCAGACTTCGTCCTAAGTCATGCAAGCCTGAGATTTGAAAGTGGCATAATGGAAAAAGTCTCCACTGGATGAGTCTACATTCATCATTGCAATTTACACTATTTTCCATGACTTTTAACATCTGTGAAGAATGTTACTGATTTTAAGACCAAAAAATGAATGATAACTTACCAGTCAGACGCCACCAGTACAAACAGAACAAAACAAACATGTGAATCATTTTCTTCGTAAAAGCTGGATAAAAAGTCTAGTTAATGTCTGCCGTCTCACATTCAGACTCTAGCAGCTCATCGTCTGAGTCAAACTGAAACCGTCTGTGGTGGGTTTTCTTCCGAGATGAAGAGTGGGTATAGTGCACGTGTGTTTATTTTCTAGGTGAAAGAGCTTCTTCCTGTCCTGCTTAATGACTCTCACAGTTAATGCCTGCACAAAACAGCTTTTTAGCCAAATTGGTTTATCATGTTTGACCAAGTTAAAATCGACCTTGGTTGGCCAAAGTCCTGAATCCATCAAAAATAGTCCAATCAGTGTCAGAGGTTAAACTAGACTCTTAATAATCATGCATCTTTGCTGACACACACATATTGACAGTTCGAAACCAACACTGAATAATACACCAGACCTTTTTTGGGCTGTTAGCAATAAATTATGACAGAGAGAGCATGCTGTATTTATATGTGCCCTAATAATCTGATTGTGATTGGACTTGTAGCACAGTCAGCTAAAAAATCTGCAGACCTAGTGTCAGTTTTCATTTCAGAGTGATGAAGACTATTGATGCCTGCTGATAAAGATATTTACATGCATGCAGGTGCCGAACACTCGTGCTGGTTACACCTTTAACGCCCAAATATACTTCAAGCGAAATTGAAGAACTAACCTATGTGAGGTAATTTTGAACAAAATCAGGCCAAAACTCTTCATTTGGAGTTCATTTTGGGATTTGAAAACAGCTTGCCAGAGCAAACTTTCTGAAAAAATTCCCTTGAACATTCGCACTGCCATTGGTCTCTGCCGATTATGTAATTAGTAGGTGTGCTCGTAAGCTCCGCCCTCTTTCGCGCTTTCGTGGTTAATTTCCACTAGGGTTGCAAAGGGGCGGAAAACATATTGCAAGAGGCAGAGAAAGACACATGAGGTAGCTAGCATATGCCTTGTGTGGCAAATAAAGTTACGCTAGCTTATTTAGCATCTAACTTATCAACATTGCTACTAGATGAATTAGGGCTGCACGGTATTGGTAGAAAATGGCATTGCGATATTTTATTTTTCCACGATATATCTTTGCGATTTAAAAACAATTTCACCAGATGACTTGAATAGCTCTATTTGGAAATAAGTGAATCATTCTAGAATGACTGGGGTGGTTTTGTCATGAAGTAAATCTGCATATAAACTAATATTAATAGAATGTTAACTAATGTAGTTAACAAGACTTTAATAAATGGAACCTTATTTGTCTCTTGAGTTCAGTGTTGGATAGATCAGTTGTTTTAACCATTCATTAAAGTGAATTGGTTCAAAGGAGTCATTAGTTCGCGAATCGGACGTGTCATTAACGGATAGATTTTTTTTTATTGAAAGTGTGGTTTATGTCATCTGAATGTGTGGAGCGCTTTTCAGAGATGATAAGGTGACGTTATTTTAGCACACTTCACAACCAGTGGTAGTTCAGAAGAAAGAAAAAAACTTTGGTCTACCGACCTTTTACCGTCATGTATTCTCAAAGATATTCAGTCAACTCAATTCATTGATATGCGCGAGCCGCGAGGGAGGGAGAGAGAGCAAGACAGTTTGAAGACCGCGAGAGTGTGTGCGCGCGACCGGGGCTTTCACTCTCTCAGTTAAACGAGCGCCGAAGTCACTCGTCGTCATCCTACTTCACTCATCGGATTGTGATTGAGGAATGGCATGGATATTCAAGTGTATTTGAATGGCATCTGTTTGTTTTAGTCAAGATTATGCTAAAATATACTTTCCTCAACTATATTTAAGTTCCCTATGAAGAGCCAACCCTCAACTTTGAAAATTTCCACTTTATTCCCGTTTATTTCCATAAATTCCTGTTAATTCCCTTAAATTCCCATTAATTCCCATGGAAAGTTTCCATCTTTGAAAATTCCCAGAATTTTGCAACCCTAATTTCCACTATTGGAGGCCATGAGTGAAAACAGGAGCACATGGCTGTTTATAGTAGAAAATTAAGTTGTAATTCTGATGAAACAAGACACGGACACTTTTTGAAGCTGCTTGATTTTAAGTGACACATATATATATATATATATATATACATATATACATATTTTAAAAATGTGATGTGACTTTAAGGGAGTGCTGAAATTGCAGAGCTCTGTGTAAACATATCCACGCTGCTATCAGATGCTTTTCTTATGCTTTAGTAAAATGCTAGCTGTTTTCTCACTGTCAGTTTTGTTATATGTTTGTTATGTTGTCCAGAGAGATAGTGTAAGCACATCTTTTGCATATTCATCTAACCATCATGCAGCAGCTGTGAGCTGCATCACATGTTCAAGAACAGTATTTCACTTCTCTTTGAAACTTTGTTTCACCCCTAAACGAAAGACAAAAAGCTTCGCTGCGAGACGAGTATATCAGGCCTTTAGGCCTTTTGGTGTGTTCAAGCGCAGCTTTCTGGCAGCCGACGAGAGGCAACAACACAGTCAGCTTTGTGTGTTGGTGTGTCTCAGGGCTTTAAACAACAGTGTTTACCAGATGAAAAATAAAGAAATCACTGTTCACTGAAGTTTCTCTCTCTGTTTTAGATCCTGTCTTTCTGTTCTTCCTCTTTGCTGCTTCAGTTGGCGTCTCAGACACCAGTGATCGAGCAGGTACAGTTGGTCAACAGGACTCATTTACAAGTTGTAGTAAATTTCTAAATGCATCTTTTTCTGGACTGACAGACTTTAGTTGACTTAACACACACTGCACCTTCTCCAACTTAAACATTGCAAAAGTAGGCACCACGACTGTTTGAGTCTGACTATACTAGACACGTCAAAGTAAACCATGAACTAGTTCATTTGTCTTTCTGAATAGTTTACATGATGTTTGCGTCCATTTCTGCACATTTCATCATAATGCTGCATTCACTTTAATATCTTCATGACTGTTTAATCTTTGAAGCTCTAAATGCAGCTAATTTTATCTTGCACGTCTGTAACCACAGTGGCTGACACCGCTTGTTAAAGTATACACACACGACAAAATCATGCTATCGGTTGACAGATCTGTGCTAAATGCTCTCAGTGTTTTGATGGTGGCGGGGAAGCTCAATGTTTAAACTTTTGAGAGAGATAAACCAAAGTAAGAGGTTGTGTGTTCACATAAAAAAATCTTCCCATTTAAGAAATAAGAAGGTAAAGGTACTGCTGATACTATTATTGTTTCATCTTTATGAAATTCTTTTGATTCATCTTACTATCCTGAAGTTTGACTGATGATCATAATATTTTTCATCACTTTTGATGAAAAGGTTACTGATATTCTTCTAAATATCAAAAAATCGGCTGAATACATTAGAAAACGGTAAAACCCAGCTGTTGAACTCTGGGGAGTGGTAAAATGAGCCTATTTCCAAAAAAAGTGGAGTATCCCTTTAAGCTCTTCACGGCCTGGCCTTATTTACATATCAGAACTTTAAGTTCTTATTCTACTCCGAGATCACTTAGATCATCATCTCAGCTATTATTAAATATCCCCAAAGCTTGTTTGAAAACAAAAGGAGATGGGTCTTTTTCAGTCTATGCTCCAAAACTTTGGATCACATTACCATTTACGATTAGAGCTTCTCCCACATTAAACGGTTTTAAAGCATCAATTAAAACGTACCTTTTTTCTCAGGCTTATTAAAAACTTGTTTTAATGTTGTATGCTTTTTCTTTTAATGCTATGGGGTTGCAGTTTGTGTGATGTTGCCAGGTTTGACTTCTTTTACTTATTATAAATCTTCTGTTTTTACTTTTCGGGTCTTTCGGTTTGAATTTTTAATATGTTCTGTTTTACTGTTTTTGTATTTACTTGTAAAGCCACTTTGGCCAACATTCATGTTGTTAAAAGTTGTTATATTTATAAACTTTGACCTTGACCTTCTATGGCTTGTGTCTCTTCTGTAGGTGCGTCTGGTGCTGATACAGATGACAGTGTCGTTGTCAGTGATGGAGGGAGATTCTGTCACTTTATACACTGGTGTTCAAACAAACCAACAAGAAGTTATTAAATGGTATTTTAATGACACTCGAATCGCTCAAATCAGTGGAGATATGAGTGATATCTGTACAGATGTTCAGTGTGAAGATGGAGATGAGAGATTCAGAGACAGACTGAAGCTGGATCATCAGACTGGATCTCTGACCATCACACACACCACACACTCTGGAGTATATGAACTGAAGATCATCAGCAGCAGAAGCAGCAGGGACAAGATCTTCAGGCTTTCTGTCACGGGTGAGTCATTTAATAAATGTTTATATACAGTATGTTTTACAGGGTGGTTGACTGTGATTTCACTTTTCTAACTTTTGTTAAAGTTACGATGCTCAAAGTTCAAAATAAGGGAAGATATTTTCCTTTTAAGAAATATTTTTGTAAGGAATAGCCTGCAACAAATTGCTGGTAGGGACTACACGACATTTCTCCCGGGTGAGTGACATCATCAACCCCAATATTTACATAAACCCCACCCCTGGGAACGTGATGTAGCCTATTATCATGACAGAAAATACTAATCAATGACTAGAATGATTAAAAAGTGGCTAATTCGTAACAATTCATACGACTTCACTCGTACGAATTAGTAAGATTTTGCTAAATCGTACATATTTTATGAATTGGCCAATTCGTATGAATTCGTATGAATGACCTACCCCTTACCCCGCCCCTAAACCCAACCATCACGTGGGTTTAGACAAATCGTACAAATTCGTACGAGTGAGTTCAGCACGAATTAGTACGAATTAGACACTTTTTAATAATTCGTCGAATTTGTACGAATTGGGCGTGAGATAGTGTTAGAATATATTTTCATATTATTATAATTCTGTAGGTAGCATAAATGTACTCTGAAAATCTATCTTTTTTAACAGCGCAGAAGCAATATTCAAGCATTTTAAGCATCAAGCATTAAGCATTTTAAATAAGATATTGAAATCATAATACTTCAGCTTTACTGTAGTACACATAAGATGTGATGCATCTTATGACAGTGTTTTGACACAATATTTAGGGAATTTAAGCCTCTGTACAAACAACAGGAAGAAACAGATTCAGTCAATAGCATGTTTGTGTGTGTTACAGACGGGATGATGACAACAGCCCGCCACATGATTCTCCACCCGTCCCACCCGCCTAATTACGCTTGTTTCACGCAGCCGCCATTTTGAAATCGAAAAATAGAAAGCGAGGCTATAGTACAGATAGACAACAATGCCTTGGACTACCAGCCTGAAGCTGCAGCTGTGATTTACACTATTGGATGTTAATATCCAATATAGGATATGTATATAGTTTGTTCCTGTTTCTTTTTTTACTTAATGAATTTAGTCTGCAATGCATTACTGATACGGTCCATGTTTTTAATGGCGTTGTTGCTGTTCCTGGAAAAGACTGGCATGCTATTTATGGTTTAAACAGTAACATATTAACCCTTACTTCATCAGAAAACACTCTCTAGCAGCTAGAATGAAACCAAAACCAGCCTAAATAAGTGTTGAAATTCATTGATTTATTTAAAAGTTGGTAAAATACTTTGCTATGTATTTATTCTGATAAATGACTGTTATTGAATGCATATGGTACAGACTGTTAGAAGTTGTTACAATGTCCCGCCTTAGACATTTTGCCATCTGTTGCGATGATGGGAGAAACAAAGCTTTTCATTTTGCTTCACTGTTTTGAATCGCCGCACGCTGGTGACCTCTGCTGGTCAGATCAATGTAAATGCAGGGAAAACTGGTCCAAGCATGCGTAAAAAAACCAATTGCAAATGTTTATTAAAGGTGTAATCTGTTAAATGCAATTATCATCTACGATTAAATGTAAATGGCTTTATAATATTTAATATTTTGTTACATTTTAGGGTTGTTTTGGTCGTTTAATAGAGAGCTTGGTTAATTCTGAATGTGTAATATATAACATAAAATTAACACTTTATTTCTCCAAAGCTCCTGAGCACCAGGTCCCTGTGTGGGCCAGGATGAGCCAGTCGTCGAGATAGTTAAGGATGTGTACACACACTTCCCACAGAGGGATAAGGGTGACAGTGACAGCCCAAATGGGAAGACCTTGTATTGGTATGTCTGTCTCGAATGCAAAGCGTAGGAATGGTTCGCTACTAGACCACTTTGGACATCATCTGACCAAGGGATCACACAGCGACTTTATTCTCACTGAACAGAGGTAAGAAGGACATCCGTCCACACTGAATATCCTATTGTTTAGTTATATTATTATTAAGTGTGAGAAGTTCAGTCATGCCAGCACTTGTTTCTTTTTCATGTCCAGACATTCAGATCAATAAATAATGGTTAAATCATCATTTATGAACAGAATTGTTTTATGACTAAGAATAAAATTGTGTAATTAGAGCAAATGGAGCTGATAATGTGGAGCGCCCCCATGTGGCACATCACCCCACTGTAGACACAATATTTTACATTTGGGATTTTCTAAATCTTCTTTATGATATGTGTCTAATCATTAGACCCCTACTGCATTGTCATCATATGCTACTGTGAATCACAACAAAATTAAAAAACAAAAAAACTGAATAAAGGAGCTCAGGTGTGGTAGAAACTGGACCCATTATGTTCTGTTTTGAATATTTGCAAATAACAAATAGTTATGATCATGTTTGCTCTGTCCAGTGTTTAAAGGTCACATTAGGTCACACAAAACTCCAGCAGAACTGACGGACAAAAGTGAACGGAGAAACTTAAGAAGACAAAAGAAGAGAAACAAAAGAAGACAACAACATTAATTTACCAACAACAACAAGGTAAGAGCTTAAGAACTTCATTCAACAATATATAGGCCACAATAATTGTTTTATTTAACACAAATACAGAAAAACAAAAGAAAGCAGAACATGTGTGTATGAAACACACAGTTAACCTGGGTTAAAGGAACTATAAGATTTGTGCAAGTACACTCAAAAATAAATTAATAAATAAATAAATGAACCAGGAAGGTTGTGCACTTTTACATATTTATATTTAGTTGACTCATAATAATTGTTTTTCTTTACGAAGGTCCTCAAAATTAAGTTTTAACAGTCCAAAATCCTAATGTGTTGTCTAAACACACCATTTATGTTAAGTAAAAAAATTATTACATCCACAGTAAAGTGTGACGCCAACTGCCATTTTGCCCTAACTTAATTTGATCGTGTTCAATCTGCTTAAATATATGTAAAATTAACATATATTATACAAAATTTAACATATTAAAAATGACATGAATAATTTGTAAAACAAATTCTTTCTGAGAGTTAATCTTAAACTGAAAATCAACCTTAAAGAGTAACAAAACACTTAACCAACTTTTTTTAGTTAATGATCTGTTAGAATGGAGCTTCATAAATGCTGTTCATTGATTCGAGTACATTTTTTGACAGTTGGCAATAAAGTCTTTTAATTTTCAAATATATGGTGTAAAAACGTCTGAGTGCTGCCCTCTTCAGGTTAAACGGAAAGCTCCTGCAGCAGGGGTACTCTCTGACGTAGCGAACTCTCTGACACTACTCTGTCACGCCCTTGCTGCGAGCTCACCACGCCCTTGGCAGCCCCTGGTATAAAAGCATCTGGTTCCGTCAAAACTACTCTAGCGAGTCAGGAGTTGGATTTATGAGTATTGAAAACGATCAGGGTAGCATCATGAGAACCCGAACTCAAAAGATGGACTAATCATTTCTCTTTCCGGTGCTGACAGCATAGACTATATGGGACTGGCAGGAAGAACGAAAGACTCGGACCCGGCCGAACTCGAGACTCGAGAGATGAACTAATCTTTATTCTTTCCGGTACTGCTGTGCTATATCGCACGGCCGCTTCCTTTCGGCGCCCATGTTAAGCTATGGTGTCGTTCACACCAGACGCGGAGCGCCGCGGCGAGGCGCAGCCGGCCCGCGCCGTGAAGCGCCAGTTTCGGCGTCTAGTCTATTTTTTCCGCGAGCCGCGAGTGATCCGCGTCAATTCCGGAAGGAAGTTACACCAAGACAAACTCGACCATCCGGTAAATGTAATCAAGATTTTCGTAAGTAGCCTACTAGATGTTTTGGAATATTTAACATGACATTTTAATTATATAATAATGAAATGAACGAAATGATTCGATAAAAGATTCGTTCATTTTGCTGAACGAGACTCAAAGATCCGAGTCAGTAACATGATCCGAACTTCCCACCACTACAGCTGTCAATTAATCCGTCACTGCGGGTCTCATGTGCACGCTCCCCGCTCAGCCCCGCCCTTGGCTCGTCCCCTCTCTCTCCGCTGGGGTCTGCCCACTTTTTTAGCATTTTTCAAATTTTGCCAGTGGGTGGAGTCAGGCTTTGACCAGGGGTTTAGTTACACTTTAAATAACACAACTGTAGATGGATATGGCTTTGATTTTATATATATATATAATATTTTATATTCGTTTCAGAGTTCAACATGTTTCATAAATTATACGTTTTAAATAAAATAATGTTCGTAAATAATTTTAATAAACTTAAACCTATGTATATTTTTTTTTTTTGGTTTAACTTTTTCAAATTTTTTTTACTTCAGCAATAATTTTGTACGGGTCTTCTTTAAAATGAGACCAGTCCTATATGGACCTATGTGCAACTTTTTGTAATTGATGCACAAGGGCTAAAATGACTCCCACACATTGACAGAAAAAAAAAAAAAAAAAACGGGTTGGGGTACAGTATGAGTATATGATGCATATACACACAAAGTATATCATATTTACCTAGCACACAACACATTTGATATTTCCATATTATGAAGTAATATCTCTGTATAATTTCAGACCTTTAGTCAAACAGCAGCATTGATGAGCTCAGTGTTTGTAAAGCAGCTTTGTTGTAGAGCAGAAGTCAAACGGTTCCTGGAATGGAAAAAGCCCTTCAACCGCAGTCTATTCACAGACACACCATTCACACCAGATGCACATCAAACACACACATCTAGCAGAAGACACACTCTCATGAACATGCAGTCCATCACCCATCAGATAAAACCATGTTTATTTCAATAACCGAGACCGCAGCAGCTTCTCACCTCTTGAGGAATGTGTTGCATCTGTTTTTCATGAGACTTACACACATAGTCTATTTAAGACCCAAACATAAAGTTCTCCAATGGGCCAAACGATTTAGATCATTTGTTAAATGTCCTCAACTTCTTAGGCAGATTTTAGGAGACCGTTTCGTGAATCATCTTTAAGCATCACACTTTAAAAGGATGATTGATTCTCATGAGTCTTGATGCTTTTCTCGTTGTGACTGGTGCATAAAACACACGATCCTCCTCTTTTACTTCCTGTAAAAACACAAAAGAAGATAATAAAAATGAGTGTGATGATAGGTGTGAAAGGTTCATCTGAAAGAATGCATTGTGATTGTGTTTTTTTTTTTCCTTCTTTAAGCTAACGTGTTTCTTGCCTGTAAGTAATAATGCTCTTATCTGATATGATGCTGTTATGTGTGTGTGATGATTATGCAGACTAAAACACTGATCTCCTGACTCACTGCTAAAACACACTCAATACAAACACACTCAACAAAAAATAACTAGTCTTACTGATTTGTGTGTGTTTCTCTTGAAGAACGCTGGTTCAGCGTAAGTGATCTCGTCTCCGCGAGTCTCGACTGTTTCAACAACAATAATAGATTAGCATTAAAACTACACTCTGATTCTTCACAACATGTGTGTTATTACAGGACTGTCAGATATAAGACTTTACACATTTCATTAAATGTTTAACACTGCCATTTTTAAATAAGGCATCAACAAATTAAATTTGTCATTCCCACAAAAAAGTTAGGAACAGAGTATGTGTTTGTCATTACATTTAGAGAGACTTTCTTTACACATCATTTGTGAAACCCAGTAAAGAGTGACATTCAGTGTCAATACAAAGAGACATATTTTGCACTCTAAAAAATGCTGGGTTGTTTTAACCCAATTTTGGGTAAAATATGGACAAACCCAGCCATTGAGTTACATTTTTAAATGACATTTTTAACCCAATGGCTGGGTTTGTCTAAAATTGGGTTAAAACAACCCAGCATTTTTTAGAGTGTGATGAATGTAATTGGCAAACACAGAATTTTAGTTTTTTTTTTATAAAAATGATAGACGCTGCTACAGTAACTTGTTAGTTATTATAATATTATAATATAATTTAAGGATAAAATAGTGATCAGTCTACTGAAAATATACTACACTATTATTAGTTATAGTCAGTTTGTAACTCTTGCCTTCTTCATCTGTTCTTTCTTTTGTTGCAGATCCAGAAGATCCCGACAGCAACTACAATCATCAGAGATCCAGCCGAGATCAACACTATCAGAGACACTGACACTGGAGGAGGAGAGAGACATTAGTGTGAGTAAATCAGTAAACACACACACACACATATATGATGAGTGCTGCTGTACCTGCACATGTGTGTCTGCAGAGTGTGTTGATGTCCAGATGTGTGGTCTGGTTGCTGATGGGATTGTTCAGCACACAGCTGTAGGTGTTTTTATCCTGATATTCCACCTCCAGAGGTAGAGAGAGACTGATGCTGAGATCACACACACTGATGCTGGACAATACACTCATTCCTGCGTACCAGGACAGAGTCGCATCACACACACTCAACACTGATGATGAACACACCACTGAACAATTTGATGATGAAGAACAGTGTGAAGAGTTACTGATGATGACAGGAACAGGCAGACGAGCTGAGAAAACATAAGCGAAAGTTCGTTTTCTCACACAAACCGCTTAGTTTCGTGTCTTAGGCCATCAATGTGTACTTACATTTACGAGTCATTAAATCATGTTTAATTTGGACTTCTCTGTACATGCTCTTTGAGGTGGTGACCATAAACCTCCTTTATATGACTGACAGACAAGAACGGTTTGACCTAATGTCAAAATTTAAAATACTGTGGAAACAAAAACTCCTACATCTTGCCCTTGAGGTAAGCTAAAACATATCAAAAATTCAATTAAAAGTGAACTATCCCTTTAAGTTCTAAAAGTTTCCATTAACATAAGTGCGTCACCGTAACCTTGTGTTTTGCTAGTGATTATGGCTCAAATGCTGTTTGTTCTGAATATTCCTTTAATAAAACAAGAAATACGTGAAACAAGACAAATGATCTCTACTCACCATAGACAGAAACACTGAATGTTTTTGATGTCAGTTTTGCTCCAGTTATCTGTAGTTTATAATCTGCAGTGTGTTCAGTTGTGGTGTGTGTGATGGTCAGAGATCCAGTTTGATCGTCCAGCTTCAGTCTGTCTCTGAATCTCCCATCAGAAACATCATATGTGGAGAAGATTTGCTTATTTTTATTCATTTTAGCTATTAGAGCATTTTCAGGTCCATATATCCACAGTATATCTTCATCTTCATGTATTTCAGTAACATCAGTGTGTAGAGTTACAGAATCTCCTCCATCACTGACACTGAATCACCAAACACACCTGATGAACACACAGATTAATGTTTCTGATCGTTTACAAAGCCTGAAAATAGCTGTATTTTGAGATCATCCAATGTTTGTCGCATCACTTAATGTTAAACACAGATTAACAAATCAGGGATTATAAATCTAACCTGGGATTTAAATTTTGTCCACCATGATGGATTCGCCATTCCAAATAATCAATGTTTGTAATATTAACAAATATTCACAATGTATTTAATGTAATATTAATATCAACAATGCTAATATTCAATTTCCTTTTTTACTGACTACCAGAAACGTTTTACTGACATCTCTTTCAGAAAAGAAAAATAAATGTGTAAAAGTCTTTATAAACAACTTTGGTTAAGGAGAAGATTGTCAGAATCATGCAGACAGAGAAAACATTGCACCAGCGCTTACGCAATATGCCTGGAAATATATATATATATATATATATATATATATGAAAATATTTGTATATTGTATATTTTATATATATATATATATATATATATATATGTATATATGTATGATGTATATATATATATATATATATATATATATATAAATATACAAATATTTTTGAAAAAAGGACAGATGAGCCCAGATTAAGAAACAGTGTCCCCTTCATAGCGTGTTTGATCCTTATTATTATCCTTATTATTGATTTCACAAATGTAAATTTAAAACAAGCACATAACCAAACATCTGATTTTCATACTAAATATTCCAGGCTACTTATTGCATGAAAATAATCCATCATTAACCCCAGATATGAACTCAACAGGTTTCTAAAAACAGCATTTGAACCTTTTTACTGAGCATGTGGCAGTCTGTATTACTCTTAGTTTAAATAAATAAATAAATAAATGCACATATATATATTTTTAATAACTCACCAGTCAGACGCCTGTAGCAAAAACAGAACAAAACAAACATATGAAACATATCTCCAGTAGTTCAGTGTGTGATGAAACTTTCCACTGGAAACACTCAGTCTATATGTGTGTGTATCCTCCCACGACACAGTTTGACCCTCCTTTCTCTCGCTGCATTTGAACATCATATGTTATAGTGTATGTTATCGTATGTCATAGTTCATCTGGCCCTTATAAAACCTTAAACTCTTCTTAATTTGTGAAATATTCTTTTATTTCCTATCATTTAACATACTATTTGAAAAGTAGTTGTATAACTGTGTTAAATGGCCCAAAAAAAAAGAAAGAAACGAAGTAAAAAGCTAAAAAGTGTGTGTGATTCTCAGTACCAGTTGTATCAGGGGCATTTATAGGTTTTAAAAACATCAGGGGCTGGGGTGGATAATAAGATAACATGATTCGATACAGAGAATAATGTATATTGCAGGCCTATAGCGGCAGACTGGTTAAGAAAAAACATCCCTGGCACTATAACCACACCAGCCCACATTACCACACAGTCACACACATGCAAGGTGAGTTAGTCAGGGGGTTCGGGGGCATCCCCCGAAGAAATGTGGATTTCTCAAGACCTACATTTGTGCATTTTAAGGTGTTTGAAGGTCATAAAAATGGTGCAACAATAGCTTTAAAAGCCAGCAGAAGTATCAATCAAGAACATTTCTCCCAGAGCATGTGTCCTGCCCGGCCCAGTTGTTGAGAGCTGTTGTGGTCTTTGTTGTGGATCAGTGGAAATACTGCTTCTTCCTGTTGTTGTTGTTGTAGGTTTCTTTTTTATTAAAGTTGCCTAGCGAACTGTTACTTTAATTCAGCTTGCTGTTAATTCACTAGAATCACGTTCTGTTGTTTGTTTTGAGACGTAGGTCTACCTTTTTGCCTTGTCATTTGACCTGTTATTCATCTGATTATTTTTGCTTTTGTTTATTGACTGGAAACTGTAGGGAGGTGGGTGCCATTTTTATTTTGCTATCCCCTTTTTCCCCTGGTTGATGGTTAGGAAGGGAGAGAGTGTACATTTCTGTTATTTATTTGGATTTTCTTTGAGAGGTTTATTAAGAAATTGACTCCCCAGATACACTTTTGTTTGGTATTTTGGCATTGCCCCCTCCTGAAGCCTTTGTTTCCTTCCTTTTTTTTTTGCTCTGAATAAATTGTTGTTAACTTGAATAAATTTGTTGAAAAGAATGTTGTTGCGCCCATATAGATGTCAGTCGGATATGATGGACTTGATTTATGGTAATTGAGAATAAACGTGCACGCGCATCCCATTCACGAAAGGTTGGAATTCATGAACACACACGTTTCACTATCACATCTGACGTTTACAAAGTAGGCCTATTTGTTAATCAGGTGAAGAAGAGTTTTCGGGAAGGTCTCTTTAGCGCAAATCACTCTCATATTTATGAATGTTTCCTGTGAGGAACTGCAGGTACTCCGGCCAACGGTGACGTCACGCGCATACTCTCTATTAATAATTTCTGAACATTGAATCTCAGAGTTTATTCACCCTTTTCTCATGGTTTCTCAATATAGTTCATACAATTATAGAGTAGAAAAGCAATAATTCTAAACATTTGCTCATTGCAACGCAGTGTGACAACATGCCCCGCCTGCACAACTGGGACAAAGTTCTCTTAAATATAGGATTTAAATCTTGGCTAGTCTGTCTTCTGCTGTCAGACCAGCATTCAAGAACTATCTCAACTGTAAATTAACATATATAAGATAAAATAATATCAGACTTGTTTAAAATTAACACAAGAAACAATACTTTTGCTATGGTTAAATAAATGTTCAGTAATATCTTCAATATATAGGCTAGTATTTTAAAAATTCTATAGTGTTGATATGGCAGCTAGAAAATTCGTCCCGCTAACCTCCATAATGTGTCGTGTTTCAAATCAATGCCAGTTGGAGCTCCTAATCAAATGATAACATTATGCACGATCGCGTCTGAGTTTGTCTCAGCACGCCCAGTTACTTACTGGTGCTGCGTCAGTCTATGGTCAGAAGCCGGTTTTGCGTTAGGTGTAGATGGTGTCAAATTACACTTGCTGTTTATAAAAACGTCCTGCGGTTAATGTAAATGATGATAACAACACTGTGAGGCAGTTAGCTGTGACACAAGAGTAAAAAAGAGAAGTTATTTAAATTATATATTTCGAAGCTACATCAACAACTTTGAGGGTTAGTATTCTCTTATATCGATTACGAAATTCGACTAGCGAATCAGCGTTTCTAAAATCATTGCCTCCGTTTCTGAGAAATGGATTTTATTTAAGTTTTGCCGCTATACACTTGGCCTGCAGAACACGCTTCCGGAAGTAGAGACGCTGACTGAGATTCTTCGGACACACGTCATCAGGGTTCGTGCATAGCCCGTCTAACATCCTTCCTTGCAGAGCCCTTGCAGAGCCCGTCTAACGGAGAGCCTTGGCACTTCCTATTAGCCCCATTGTGTATCATCTTGGTTGCAGTTCCATTAGAATTCCACTGGAGGTGATCACGGGTGAGAGCAGAATGAATGGGAGTCTATGGGGCTAAATGGCTAAATGTGTCTCTTTCACCTGCTTGTCGTTAAATTAACATAGTTTTTATTGTTGATTCCGCAAGTTCAATATAGATTATAGGCCAAAAGTCGAATGAACGAGTACTTATGTCCTTTTGTGATATCTTACAGGTTAGGCCGTTGTTGGCCGGAACACGCTAGCATTCTGCTATTGTGTGACGTCATCACATTTTTGAACGGATTTTTAGAACAGATAGGTAAACTTAAAAATGCCATTTTCAGCTGAGTGGATTATCTTATCCCTCCCTTTTGAATGCAACTTTCAAATTACTTGACAAAAAATTACATCCTGAGAAAAGTGGATTTCTGGGGGTGAAACCCCATTGACTCCCATTCATTCTGCACTCGACCGCGAGCGCCCCCGCATGGACAGAGACGTGTTACTGCAGCCAGTCCAGAACCCGGAAGTAACCAGCCAGTGCCAATTCTCTTCAATTAGACATTCTCTGATAGAGGCTATTAATTGAATTAACGAGATGAATGCGTTCCATAGTTGTCATCAGTGGAGATGATTCAGAGACGCTTCAGCAACAGTGAAAGCATATATCTTAAGAGAAGCTTAAAGGTGTCTGAAGAGTGTCTTGATAAGTGTTAGTCTTGGGGGATTTGTCCTCATGGCTGTGAGGGAGATATTTGTTTGGAAAGAGCTCATTTTAGCGCTTTTTCTCTTTGCTGTTGATTGACTTAAAGAACCAGGTAAGTACCATTAGGCTTTGAAGTGAATAGAAGCATTTTGTTTTTATGTTGGAGTTGTTTCCTAAACTTTATAGATGGTGAAAATGAGCTTTGTGAACCATTGAAGCTTTCCTTCAACACCATTACTACTCTTCGTTTGTTGCCATCCAGTGATCATATGGATGATGGTCCTTTTTTTTCCACAGGTTATTCATGGTGAATTTCCCTGCAGTGATTGAGTCTGGATCTGACTCCAAATTATGCATTACTCTTCTGAAACCCACGATGACCGATTCTCTGCTCGATGAGGAAAACAAGACGACTCCACTTGAAGCGTGTTTCTTCAGAGCTACAAACTAGAAACTACAAACTACAGCAAAAAGCAGGTGTGGCAATAGGCGTTTTTCTTTATTTTTTGCTTAGAAACTACAAAACACTTCATGTGTTAGAGGGGTTCCTCAATAATGCAAATATACCACACAAAAGGTCAAATGAACACAAAATCAAACCATACATTCAGCTATTTACAACAAATATCAGGTGTGTTTATTTGTTGTTGGGTTTTTTAATCTGTGCCAATCCTCCAAACAGTTTATCTAATTACTCCTAATGCAACGTCTATCACATCCCATCTTGCGTTCTTTTACGACCGCGTCGCTATACGCGTACTTTTTTTTTATATAAAGTTTAAATGATCATATCTCCGTTTTTACTTGGTCTATCAACACAAAACAAAAAATAAAATAGAATTTCAAGCCATCACATTCGACAAAAGTGGACGGCAGCGCTCAGACGTGACTGTTTTTATTCTTCGACATCTTAAACTGGACGTGTGACTTCATCACACCGGTGTAATCGGCGACCCCACTGAAGTTCTCTACAGGCTCCTCGGGTAGATGGACATTCGGTGCAGAAGGTTGAAGTTCAAGGGAAGGTCTTCAGAGCGACTGAAGAGAGCAAAATCATTTTCAGACGTTACCTACCTTTTTACTCTCCAGGACAAACGGGTGAGTTGTGAATGACCCTTGGTTGAAGCTATCATCTTCAAATACATTATGCAATATATGTGAGTTTGTTGGTGTCTTTGCAGTTAATTTCAGAGTTGTCTCCATGGATCCCAAATTTGTGCCTTTTGATCAAATGGTAAGACCAGATGTTTCACCATTTTGAGTGTTTTGACCATAAATGAAAAGCAAATTAAATACAGGTTCTTTTAAGATGCAGAAATTTCAACAATGACTGCTTTTAAATGTTTATTATTCCTTTCTTTTTCTTTCAGTACAATCTGGTCATGGTGGAGGTGAGTTTGCTTCAGTGTAAGACTTTGAATGGAGCCAATGCAGCTTTTTGCACTTTTCAGAGTTTCAAGAAGATCAGAGAAACTAAAAATTTGGTGCGAAAAAATAAGTTTCTCCAATCTTCTTGAAACTCTGGATTCTGATAGAGGGCCATGGGACTTAGACCTGCGTGCAAAAATGGAGGCTCTAGACCCTTCCAGAGCTGAGATATTGAGATCTCACGTAGCATTTCAGAGCTGAGATATTGAGATCCCACGTAGCATTTATGCCATTATAAATCTCTCAATATCTCAGCTTTGGAAGGGTCTAGAGCCTCCATTTTTGCACGCAGGTCTAAGTCCCATGGCTCTCTATCAGAATCCAGAGTTTCAAGAAGATCAGAGAAACTTAATTTTAAATTTTTTTTTCATTTTTTTTTTGGTGTGAAAAAATAAGTTTCTTCAATCTTCTTGTAACTCTGGATTCTGATAGAGGGCCATGGGACTTAGACCTGAGTGCAAAAATGGAGGCTCTAGACCCTTCCAGAGCTGAGATATTGAGAGATTTATAATGGCATAAATGCTACGTGGGATCTCAATATCTCAGCTCTGAAATGCTACATGGGATCTCAATATCTCAGCTCTGGAAGGGTCTAGAGTCTCCATTTTTGCACTCAGGTCTAAGTCCCATGGCCCTCTATCAGAATCCAGAGTTTCAAGAAGATCAGAGAAACTAAAAATTTCGAACCCCCCAAAAAATTACAGTGGTACCCCTTTTTTTTTGTGCGAAAGTTTCCTCCAATCTTCTTGAAACTCTGGATTCTGATCGAGGGTCATAGGACTTAGACCTGAGGGCAAAAATGGAGGCTCTAGACCCTTCCAGAGCTGAGATATTGAGATCCCACATAGCATTTATGCCATTATAAATATCTCTGCTCTGGAAAGGGTCTAGAGCCTCCATTTTGCCCTCAGGTCTAAGTCCCATGGCCCTCTATCAGAATCCAGAGTTTCAGAAGATCAGAAAAACTAAAAATTTAGTTTCTAAAAATTTAGTGCCAAAATAGAGGCTCTAGACCCTTCCAGTGGTACCCCTTTCGTTTTTTTTTGGGTTTTTTTTTTGCCAAAAAATAAGTTTCTCCAATCTTCTTGAAACTCTGGATTCTGATAGAGGGTCATGGGACTTAGAGTTGAGTGCAAAAATGGAGGCTCTAGACCCTTCCACAGCTGAGATGTTTATAATGGCATAAATGCTACGTGGGATCTCAATATCTCAGCTCTGAAATGCTACGTGGGATCTCAATATCTCAGCTCTGGAAGGGTCTAGAGCCTCCATTTTTGCACTCAGGTCTAAGTCTCATGGCCCTCTATCAGAATCCAGAGTTTCGAGAAGATCAGAGAAACTAAAAATTTGAATCGTTTTCTCATATCCCTGTCGTTTTTTTTTTGGTGCAAAAAACAAGTTTCTAAATCTTCTTGAAACTCTGGATTCTGATTGAGGGTCATGGGACTTAGACCTGAGTGCAAAAATGGAGGCTCTAGACCCTTCCAGAGCTGAGATATTGAAGATCCACGTAGCATTTATGCCATTATAAATATCTCAATATCTCAGCTCTGGAAGGGTCTAGAGCCTCATTTTGCACAGGTCTAAGTCCTGTGTGCAAATGCAGGGCTTTTGTGGTGGGGCAGGGCCTGCAAGGAAAGATGATGGCAGCATTTGTTGGGAAAAAAAGGTTTCAGGGATTTTACTCAAGTATAAAGTGGGGTTGTTTTTAATACATAAATCAATTGATATTTTGTGTTAAAATGACTGCTTTTGTGTAATGTTTGTGCATTTTTGTTGGATCTGAAATGTCTGCAGACTGGTGTAAGCACTGAGGATGAGGAGCCCAGAGCTGAATCCTGGAAGTGGTCCCATAGATGAGACCCTCTATTACTTCACCTGCTCTTCCGAGACCCTCCATCTCTCCACCTGCCCTTATTGCCTCAGATTGTGAAGCACAGCGCAGCAACAAGCTCCGGCATGAAGGCATAGTCTCCTCTGGTGAATTCATCAGAGTAAAGCCACAGAATGGGAACCGCTGTGTTGAGACGGCAGTAGGATGTGGTGTTCAGCGTCTGTAAATACATGCTTGTAGTTTGAATAAAGCTTTGTTTCATGTGTTGTTGACTTGTATATGCATTTGTTTATTGTGATGGTTACTTTTATTTGTTCTTTTACTCATTTATTCATGTTTCTTATTGTTGTCAGTAATATAAAATTTAATTAATGTATGCATTAATTCATCGATTGACTGACAATTGAGATGTTTCACTGCATTTAGCAATATAAATGTATTCATGCATAACTGTCATATGACAAAACAAATTACATTTTGCTTGTTTTATTAAATTATATTTTTAGTATATAAAAAAGTTATATAATTAAGTATTGGTCAGCATTTAATATTATTATTTTGTTTAAGTTTTGGGGTGGGCTAACAATGCAATTCATTCTGAGGTAATATTAATTTTTAAGGAGTGATACTTACATTTTTTGAGTATAAAATCAACAGTTTTCTCCAAAAGAGATCTTCGAGCAGCTGCCCGTCTCCTTTGTGCAGACATTACAAACGCAGAGGAAAACTGTTCTAGGTTGTGCTGTCGAGTTACTGATGTTATGAAGTGTTAGTGCACCTGTCGCTCATATAATTTAAACTTATTACATGCAAGATCATGGAAAGATACTATAGTTGTATGTAACAATCATAATGACAAAACAGAAAATATAAAGATCATTGGTTTGTGTACATCATAATATGACATAAAATTATATTTATACACAGGAAAAAAGAACAATAAAAAAGGCTAAATATCTTCATTATAGTTCTTCATAATACATAAAAAAATTGTTGTTATAAGTCTGAGGGATGAAACGAGGTAAATTCATGAAGAAAAAGAGGAAAACTTAAAGGAGAAACTTTTTGGGTATAAAATAAAGAAATTAACAACATATCAAGAGATGAAGATTTTGGGGTTTCTTAATAAAAAAATTGTTATAAGAATAACACTGTTGGTCACATTAGTAGGGTTTAAAATATAACAACTTAAATCAACCCTAAATGTATTCACAAAATAAATGGGCAGCTGTTTCTTCAACAATACCACAACAAAATGAGCAAGTTTCATCAATATCAAGATATAGATAGAGGAATTAAATGTATCATTCATTATATTTTAAGGTGTTGCGCTTGTGATAACGCATAGTAGGTCACATGATAATGTCAACATGGCAGATGTCCGGTTCGCATTCATACTCAACAATATTTGGCTATAAAGTACCTACTGCTTTTAGCGCTCGATGAGTAAGTACTGAAATTAAGTACCTACTCATTAAAAATAATAATACATTTTATTTGTAATGCACCTTACATTTAGAGGGCCTTGAGACTTACACCTGAGTGCAAAAATGGAGTCTCTAGACCCTTCCAGAGCTGAGATATCGAAACTCAAAATTTCAACCTGAAAAAAAAATGACAGTGGTACCCCTTTTGTTTTTTTGTTTTTCAGGCGAAAAATTCAATTTCTCCAATCTTCTCAAAACTCTGGATTCTGATAGAGGGCCTTGAGACTTACACCTGAGTGCAAAAATGGAGTCTCTAGACCCTTCCAGAGCTGAGATATCGAAACTCAAAATTTCAACCTGAAAAAAAAATGACAGTGGTACCCCTTTTGTTTTTTTTGTTTTTCAGGCGAAAAATTCAATTTCTCCAATCTTCTCAAAACTCTGGATTCTGATAGAGGGCCTTGAGACTTGCACCTGAGTGCAAAAATGGAGTCTCTAGACCCTTCCAGAGCTGAGATATTGAAACTCAAAATTTCAACCTGAAAAAAAAAATGACAGTGGTACCCCTTATGTTTTTTTTGTTTTTCAGGCGAAAAATTCAATTTCTCCAATCTTCTCAAAACTCTGGATTCTGATAGAGGGCCTTGAGACTTGCACCTGAGTGCAAAAATGGAGTCTCTAGACCCTTCCAGAGCTGAGATATTGAAACTCAAAATTTCAACCTGAAAAAAAAATGACAGTGGTACCCCTTTTGTTTTTTTTGTTTTTCAGGCGAAAAATTCAATTTCTCCAATCTTCTCAAAACTCTGGATTCTGATAGAGGGCCTTGAGACTTGCACCTGAGTGCAAAAATGGAGTCTCTAGACCCTTCCAGAGCTGAGATATCGAAACTCAAAATTTCAACCTGAAAAAAAAAATGACAGTGGTACCCCTTTTGTTTTTTTTGTTTTTCAGGCGAAAAATTCAATTTCTCCAATCTTCTCAAAACTCTGGATTCTGATAGAGGGCCTTGAGACTTGCACCTGAGTGCAAAAATGGAGTCTCTAGACCCTTCCAGAGCTGAGATATCGAAACTCAAAATTTCAACCTGAAAAAAAAAATGACAGTGGTACCCCTTTTGTTTTTTTTGTTTTTCAGGCGAAAAATTCAATTTCTCCAATCTTCTCAAAACTCTGGATTCTGATAGAGGGCCTTGAGACTTGCACCTGAGTGCAAAAATGGAGTCTCTAGACCCTTCCAGAGCTGAGATATCGAAACTCAAAATTTCAACCTGAAAAAAAAAATGACAGTGGTACCCCTTTTGTTTTTTTTGTTTTTCAGGCGAAAAATTCAATTTCTCCAATCTTCTCAAAACTCTGGATTCTGATAGAGGGCCTTGAGACTTGCACCTGAGTGCAAAAATGGAGTCTCTAGACCCTTCCAGAGCTGAGATATCGAAACTCAAAATTTCAACCTGAAAAAAAAATGACAGTGGTACCCCTTATGTTTTTTTTGTTTTTCAGGCGAAAAATTCAATTTCTCCAATCTTCTCAAAACTCTGGATTCTGATAGAGGGCCTTGAGACTTGCACCTGAGTGCAAAAATGGAGTCTCTAGACCCTTCCAGAGCTGAGATATCGAAACTCAAAATTTCAACCTGAAAAAAAAAATGACAGTGGTACCCCTTATGTTTTTTTTGTTTTTCAGGCGAAAAATTCAATTTCTCCAATCTTCTCAAAACTCTGGATTCTGATAGAGGGCCTTGAGACTTGCACCTGAGTGCAAAAATGGAGTCTCTAGACCCTTCCAGAGCTGAGATATTGAAACTCAAAATTTCAACCTGAAAAAAAAATGACAGTGGTACCCCTTATGTTTTTTTTGTTTTTCAGGCGAAAAATTCAATTTCTCCAATCTTCTCAAAACTCTGGATTCTGATAGAGGGCCTTGAGACTTGCACCTGAGTGCAAAAATGGAGTCTCTAGACCCTTCCAGAGCTGAGATATCGAAACTCAAAATTTCAACCTGAAAAAAAAATGACAGTGGTACCCCTTATGTTTTTTTTGTTTTTCAGGCGAAAAATTCAATTTCTCCAATCTTCTCAAAACTCTGGATTCTGATAGAGGGCCTTGAGACTTGCACCTGAGTGCAAAAATGGAGTCTCTAGACCCTTCCAGAGCTGAGATATCGAAACTCAAAATTTCAACCTGAAAAAAAAAATGACAGTGGTACCCCTTATGTTTTTTTTGTTTTTCAGGCGAAAAATTCAATTTCTCCAATCTTCTCAAAACTCTGGATTCTGATAGAGGGCCTTGAGACTTGCACCTGAGTGCAAAAATGGAGTCTCTAGACCCTTCCAGAGCTGAGATATCGAAACTCAAAATTTCAACCTGAAAAAAAAATGACAGTGGTACCCCTTATGTTTTTTTTGTTTTCAGGCGAAAAATTCAATTTCTCCAATCTTCTCAAAACTCTGGATTCTGATAGAGGGCCTTGAGACTTGCACCTGAGTGCAAAAATGGAGTCTCTAGACCCTTCCAGAGCTGAGATATCGAAACTCAAAATTTCAACCTGAAAAAAAAATGACAGTGGTACCCCTTATGTTTTTTTTGTTTTTCAGGCGAAAAATTCAATTTCTCCAATCTTCTCAAAACTCTGGATTCTGATAGAGGGCCTTGAGACTTGCACCTGAGTGCAAAAATGGAGTCTCTAGACCCTTCCAGAGCTGAGATATCGAAACTCAAAATTTCAACCTGAAAAAAAAATGACAGTGGTACCCCTTATGTTTTTTTTGTTTTTCAGGCGAAAAATTCAATTTCTCCAATCTTCTCAAAACTCTGGATTCTGATAGAGGGCCTTGAGACTTGCACCTGAGTGCAAAAATGGAGTCTCTAGACCCTTCCAGAGCTGAGATATCGAAACTCAAAATTTCAACCTGAAAAAAAAATGACAGTGGTACCCCTTATGTTTTTTTTGTTTTCAGGCGAAAAATTCAATTTCTCCAATCTTCTCAAAACTCTGGATTCTGATAGAGGGCCTTGAGACTTGCACCTGAGTGCAAAAATGGAGTCTCTAGACCCTTCCAGAGCTGAGATATCGAAACTCAAAATTTCAACCTGAAAAAAAAATGACAGTGGTACCCCTTATGTTTTTTTTGTTTTTCAGGCGAAAAATTCAATTTCTCCAATCTTCTCAAAACTCTGGATTCTGATAGAGGGCCTTGAGACTTGCACCTGAGTGCAAAAATGGAGTCTCTAGACCCTTCCAGAGCTGAGATATCGAAACTCAAAATTTCAACCTGAAAAAAAAATGACAGTGGTACCCCTTATGTTTTTTTTGTTTTTCAGGCGAAAAATTCAATTTCTCCAATCTTCTCAAAACTCTGGATTCTGATAGAGGGCCTTGAGACTTGCACCTGAGTGCAAAAATGGAGTCTCTAGACCCTTCCAGAGCTGAGATATCGAAACTCAAAATTTCAACCTGAAAAAAAAAATGACAGTGGTACCCCTTATGTTTTTTTTGTTTTTCAGGCGAAAAATTCAATTTCTCCAATCTTCTCAAAACTCTGGATTCTGATAGAGGGCCTTGAGACTTGCACCTGAGTGCAAAAATGGAGTCTCTAGACCCTTCCAGAGCTGAGATATCGAAACTCAAAATTTCAACCTGAAAAAAAAAATGACAGTGGTACCCCTTATGTTTTTTTTGTTTTTCAGGCGAAAAATTCAATTTCTCCAATCTTCTCAAAACTCTGGATTCTGATAGAGGGCCTTGAGACTTGCACCTGAGTGCAAAAATGGAGTCTCTAGACCCTTCCAGAGCTGAGATATCGAAACTCAAAATTTCAACCTGAAAAAAAAATGACAGTGGTACCCCTTATGTTTTTTTTGTTTTTCAGGCGAAAAATTCAATTTCTCCAATCTTCTCAAAACTCTGGATTCTGATAGAGGGCCTTGAGACTTGCACCTGAGTGCAAAAATGGAGTCTCTAGACCCTTCCAGAGCTGAGATATCGAAACTCAAAATTTCAACCTGAAAAAAAAATGACAGTGGTACCCCTTATGTTTTTTTTGTTTTTCAGGCGAAAAATTCAATTTCTCCAATCTTCTCAAAACTCTGGATTCTGATAGAGGGCCTTGAGACTTGCACCTGAGTGCAAAAATGGAGTCTCTAGACCCTTCCAGAGCTGAGATATCGAAACTCAAAATTTCAACCTGAAAAAAAAAATGACAGTGGTACCCCTTATGTTTTTTTTGTTTTTCAGGCGAAAAATTCAATTTCTCCAATCTTCTCAAAACTCTGGATTCTGATAGAGGGCCTTGAGACTTGCACCTGAGTGCAAAAATGGAGTCTCTAGACCCTTCCAGAGCTGAGATATCGAAACTCAAAATTTCAACCTGAAAAAAAAAATGACAGTGGTACCCCTTATGTTTTTTTTGTTTTTCAGGCGAAAAATTCAATTTCTCCAATCTTCTCAAAACTCTGGATTCTGATAGAGGGCCTTGAGACTTGCACCTGAGTGCAAAAATGGAGTCTCTAGACCCTTCCAGAGCTGAGATATCGAAACTCAAAATTTCAACCTGAAAAAAAAATGACAGTGGTACCCCTTATGTTTTTTTTGTTTTTCAGGCGAAAAATTCAATTTCTCCAATCTTCTCAAAACTCTGGATTCTGATAGAGGGCCTTGAGACTTGCACCTGAGTGCAAAAATGGAGTCTCTAGACCCTTCCAGAGCTGAGATATCGAAACTCAAAATTTCAACCTGAAAAAAAAAATGACAGTGGTACCCCTTTTGTTTTTTTTGTTTTTCAGGCGAAAAATTCAATTTCTCCAATCTTCTCAAAACTCTGGATTCTGATAGAGGGCCTTGAGACTTGCACCTGAGTGCAAAAATGGAGTCTCTAGACCCTTCCAGAGCTGAGATATCGAAACTCAAAATTTCAACCTGAAAAAAAAATGACAGTGGTACCCCTTATGTTTTTTTTGTTTTTCAGGCGAAAAATTCAATTTCTCCAATCTTCTCAAAACTCTGGATTCTGATAGAGGGCCTTGAGACTTGCACCTGAGTGCAAAAATGGAGTCTCTAGACCCTTCCAGAGCTGAGATATCGAAACTCAAAATTTCAACCTGAAAAAAAAAATGACAGTGGTACCCCTTATGTTTTTTTTGTTTTTCAGGCGAAAAATTCAATTTCTCCAATCTTCTCAAAACTCTGGATTCTGATAGAGGGCCTTGAGACTTGCACCTGAGTGCAAAAATGGAGTCTCTAGACCCTTCCAGAGCTGAGATATCGAAACTCAAAATTTCAACCTGAAAAAAAAAATGACAGTGGTACCCCTTTTGTTTTTTTTGTTTTTCAGGCGAAAAATTCAATTTCTCCAATCTTCTCAAAACTCTGGATTCTGATAGAGGGCCTTGAGACTTGCACCTGAGTGCAAAAATGGAGTCTCTAGACCCTTCCAGAGCTGAGATATCGAAACTCAAAATTTCAACCTGAAAAAAAAAATGACAGTGGTACCCCTTATGTTTTTTTTGTTTTTCAGGCGAAAAATTCAATTTCTCCAATCTTCTCAAAACTCTGGATTCTGATAGAGGGCCTTGAGACTTGCACCTGAGTGCAAAAATGGAGTCTCTAGACCCTTCCAGAGCTGAGATATCGAAACTCAAAATTTCAACCTGAAAAAAAAATGACAGTGGTACCCCTTATGTTTTTTTTGTTTTTCAGGCGAAAAATTCAATTTCTCCAATCTTCTCAAAACTCTGGATTCTGATAGAGGGCCTTGAGACTTGCACCTGAGTGCAAAAATGGAGTCTCTAGACCCTTCCAGAGCTGAGATATCGAAACTCAAAATTTCAACCTGAAAAAAAAAATGACAGTGGTACCCCTTATGTTTTTTTTGTTTTTCAGGCGAAAAATTCAATTTCTCCAATCTTCTCAAAACTCTGGATTCTGATAGAGGGCCTTGAGACTTGCACCTGAGTGCAAAAATGGAGTCTCTAGACCCTTCCAGAGCTGAGATATCGAAACTCAAAATTTCAACCTGAAAAAAAAAATGACAGTGGTACCCCTTATGTTTTTTTTGTTTTTCAGGCGAAAAATTCAATTTCTCCAATCTTCTCAAAACTCTGGATTCTGATAGAGGGCCTTGAGACTTGCACCTGAGTGCAAAAATGGAGTCTCTAGACCCTTCCAGAGCTGAGATATCGAAACTCAAAATTTCAACCTGAAAAAAAAAATGACAGTGGTACCCCTTATGTTTTTTTTGTTTTTCAGGCGAAAAATTCAATTTCTCCAATCTTCTCAAAACTCTGGATTCTGATAGAGGGCCTTGAGACTTGCACCTGAGTGCAAAAATGGAGTCTCTAGACCCTTCCAGAGCTGAGATATCGAAACTCAAAATTTCAACCTGAAAAAAAAAATGACAGTGGTACCCCTTATGTTTTTTTTGTTTTTCAGGCGAAAAATTCAATTTCTCCAATCTTCTCAAAACTCTGGATTCTGATAGAGGGCCTTGAGACTTGCACCTGAGTGCAAAAATGGAGTCTCTAGACCCTTCCAGAGCTGAGATATCGAAACTCAAAATTTCAACCTGAAAAAAAAAATGACAGTGGTACCCCTTATGTTTTTTTTGTTTTTCAGGCGAAAAATTCAATTTCTCCAATCTTCTCAAAACTCTGGATTCTGATAGAGGGCCTTGAGACTTGCACCTGAGTGCAAAAATGGAGTCTCTAGACCCTTCCAGAGCTGAGATATCGAAACTCAAAATTTCAACCTGAAAAAAAAATGACAGTGGTACCCCTTATGTTTTTTTTGTTTTTCAGGCGAAAAATTCAATTTCTCCAATCTTCTCAAAACTCTGGATTCTGATAGAGGGCCTTGAGACTTGCACCTGAGTGCAAAAATGGAGTCTCTAGACCCTTCCAGAGCTGAGATATCGAAACTCAAAATTTCAACCTGAAAAAAAAATGACAGTGGTACCCCTTATGTTTTTTTTGTTTTTCAGGCGAAAAATTCAATTTCTCCAATCTTCTCAAAACTCTGGATTCTGATAGAGGGCCTTGAGACTTGCACCTGAGTGCAAAAATGGAGTCTCTAGACCCTTCCAGAGCTGAGATATCGAAACTCAAAATTTCAACCTGAAAAAAAAAATGACAGTGGTACCCCTTATGTTTTTTTTGTTTTTCAGGCGAAAAATTCAATTTCTCCAATCTTCTCAAAACTCTGGATTCTGATAGAGGGCCTTGAGACTTGCACCTGAGTGCAAAAATGGAGTCTCTAGACCCTTCCAGAGCTGAGATATCGAAACTCAAAATTTCAACCTGAAAAAAAAATGACAGTGGTACCCCTTATGTTTTTTTTGTTTTTCAGGCGAAAAATTCAATTTCTCCAATCTTCTCAAAACTCTGGATTCTGATAGAGGGCCTTGAGACTTGCACCTGAGTGCAAAAATGGAGTCTCTAGACCCTTCCAGAGCTGAGATATCGAAACTCAAAATTTCAACCTGAAAAAAAAAATGACAGTGGTACCCCTTATGTTTTTTTTGTTTTTCAGGCGAAAAATTCAATTTCTCCAATCTTCTCAAAACTCTGGATTCTGATAGAGGGCCTTGAGACTTGCACCTGAGTGCAAAAATGGAGTCTCTAGACCCTTCCAGAGCTGAGATATCGAAACTCAAAATTTCAACCTGAAAAAAAAATGACAGTGGTACCCCTTATGTTTTTTTTGTTTTTCAGGCGAAAAATTCAATTTCTCCAATCTTCTCAAAACTCTGGATTCTGATAGAGGGCCTTGAGACTTGCACCTGAGTGCAAAAATGGAGTCTCTAGACCCTTCCAGAGCTGAGATATCGAAACTCAAAATTTCAACCTGAAAAAAAAATGACAGTGGTACCCCTTATGTTTTTTTTGTTTTTCAGGCGAAAAATTCAATTTCTCCAATCTTCTCAAAACTCTGGATTCTGATAGAGGGCCTTGAGACTTGCACCTGAGTGCAAAAATGGAGTCTCTAGACCCTTCCAGAGCTGAGATATCGAAACTCAAAATTTCAACCTGAAAAAAAAATGACAGTGGTACCCCTTATGTTTTTTTTGTTTTTCAGGCGAAAAATTCAATTTCTCCAATCTTCTCAAAACTCTGGATTCTGATAGAGGGCCTTGAGACTTGCACCTGAGTGCAAAAATGGAGTCTCTAGACCCTTCCAGAGCTGAGATATCGAAACTCAAAATTTCAACCTGAAAAAAAAATGACAGTGGTACCCCTTATGTTTTTTTTGTTTTTCAGGCGAAAAATTCAATTTCTCCAATCTTCTCAAAACTCTGGATTCTGATAGAGGGCCTTGAGACTTGCACCTGAGTGCAAAAATGGAGTCTCTAGACCCTTCCAGAGCTGAGATATCGAAACTCAAAATTTCAACCTGAAAAAAAAATGACAGTGGTACCCCTTATGTTTTTTTTGTTTTTCAGGCGAAAAATTCAATTTCTCCAATCTTCTCAAAACTCTGGATTCTGATAGAGGGCCTTGAGACTTGCACCTGAGTGCAAAAATGGAGTCTCTAGACCCTTCCAGAGCTGAGATATCGAAACTCAAAATTTCAACCTGAAAAAAAAATGACAGTGGTACCCCTTATGTTTTTTTTGTTTTTCAGGCGAAAAATTCAATTTCTCCAATCTTCTCAAAACTCTGGATTCTGATAGAGGGCCTTGAGACTTGCACCTGAGTGCAAAAATGGAGTCTCTAGACCCTTCCAGAGCTGAGATATCGAAACTCAAAATTTCAACCTGAAAAAAAAATGACAGTGGTACCCCTTATGTTTTTTTTGTTTTTCAGGCGAAAAATTCAATTTCTCCAATCTTCTCAAAACTCTGGATTCTGATAGAGGGCCTTGAGACTTGCACCTGAGTGCAAAAATGGAGTCTCTAGACCCTTCCAGAGCTGAGATATCGAAACTCAAAATTTCAACCTGAAAAAAAAAATGACAGTGGTACCCCTTATGTTTTTTTTGTTTTTCAGGCGAAAAATTCAATTTCTCCAATCTTCTCAAAACTCTGGATTCTGATAGAGGGCCTTGAGACTTGCACCTGAGTGCAAAAATGGAGTCTCTAGACCCTTCCAGAGCTGAGATATCGAAACTCAAAATTTCAACCTGAAAAAAAAAATGACAGTGGTACCCCTTATGTTTTTTTTGTTTTTCAGGCGAAAAATTCAATTTCTCCAATCTTCTCAAAACTCTGGATTCTGATAGAGGGCCTTGAGACTTGCACCTGAGTGCAAAAATGGAGTCTCTAGACCCTTCCAGAGCTGAGATATCGAAACTCAAAATTTCAACCTGAAAAAAAAATGACAGTGGTACCCCTTATGTTTTTTTTGTTTTTCAGGCGAAAAATTCAATTTCTCCAATCTTCTCAAAACTCTGGATTCTGATAGAGGGCCTTGAGACTTGCACCTGAGTGCAAAAATGGAGTCTCTAGACCCTTCCAGAGCTGAGATATCGAAACTCAAAATTTCAACCTGAAAAAAAAATGACAGTGGTACCCCTTATGTTTTTTTTGTTTTTCAGGCGAAAAATTCAATTTCTCCAATCTTCTCAAAACTCTGGATTCTGATAGAGGGCCTTGAGACTTGCACCTGAGTGCAAAAATGGAGTCTCTAGACCCTTCCAGAGCTGAGATATCGAAACTCAAAATTTCAACCTGAAAAAAAAATGACAGTGGTACCCCTTATGTTTTTTTTGTTTTTCAGGCGAAAAATTCAATTTCTCCAATCTTCTCAAAACTCTGGATTCTGATAGAGGGCCTTGAGACTTGCACCTGAGTGCAAAAATGGAGTCTCTAGACCCTTCCAGAGCTGAGATATCGAAACTCAAAATTTCAACCTGAAAAAAAAAATGACAGTGGTACCCCTTATGTTTTTTTTGTTTTTCAGGCGAAAAATTCAATTTCTCCAATCTTCTCAAAACTCTGGATTCTGATAGAGGGCCTTGAGACTTGCACCTGAGTGCAAAAATGGAGTCTCTAGACCCTTCCAGAGCTGAGATATCGAAACTCAAAATTTCAACCTGAAAAAAAAATGACAGTGGTACCCCTTATGTTTTTTTTGTTTTTCAGGCGAAAAATTCAATTTCTCCAATCTTCTCAAAACTCTGGATTCTGATAGAGGGCCTTGAGACTTGCACCTGAGTGCAAAAATGGAGTCTCTAGACCCTTCCAGAGCTGAGATATCGAAACTCAAAATTTCAACCTGAAAAAAAAATGACAGTGGTACCCCTTATGTTTTTTTTGTTTTTCAGGCGAAAAATTCAATTTCTCCAATCTTCTCAAAACTCTGGATTCTGATAGAGGGCCTTGAGACTTGCACCTGAGTGCAAAAATGGAGTCTCTAGACCCTTCCAGAGCTGAGATATCGAAACTCAAAATTTCAACCTGAAAAAAAAAATGACAGTGGTACCCCTTATGTTTTTTTTGTTTTTCAGGCGAAAAATTCAATTTCTCCAATCTTCTCAAAACTCTGGATTCTGATAGAGGGCCTTGAGACTTGCACCTGAGTGCAAAAATGGAGTCTCTAGACCCTTCCAGAGCTGAGATATCGAAACTCAAAATTTCAACCTGAAAAAAAAAATGACAGTGGTACCCCTTATGTTTTTTTTGTTTTTCAGGCGAAAAATTCAATTTCTCCAATCTTCTCAAAACTCTGGATTCTGATAGAGGGCCTTGAGACTTGCACCTGAGTGCAAAAATGGAGTCTCTAGACCCTTCCAGAGCTGAGATATCGAAACTCAAAATTTCAACCTGAAAAAAAAATGACAGTGGTACCCCTTATGTTTTTTTTGTTTTTCAGGCGAAAAATTCAATTTCTCCAATCTTCTCAAAACTCTGGATTCTGATAGAGGGCCTTGAGACTTGCACCTGAGTGCAAAAATGGAGTCTCTAGACCCTTCCAGAGCTGAGATATCGAAACTCAAAATTTCAACCTGAAAAAAAAATGACAGTGGTACCCCTTATGTTTTTTTTGTTTTTCAGGCGAAAAATTCAATTTCTCCAATCTTCTCAAAACTCTGGATTCTGATAGAGGGCCTTGAGACTTGCACCTGAGTGCAAAAATGGAGTCTCTAGACCCTTCCAGAGCTGAGATATCGAAACTCAAAATTTCAACCTGAAAAAAAAATGACAGTGGTACCCCTTATGTTTTTTTTGTTTTTCAGGCGAAAAATTCAATTTCTCCAATCTTCTCAAAACTCTGGATTCTGATAGAGGGCCTTGAGACTTGCACCTGAGTGCAAAAATGGAGTCTCTAGACCCTTCCAGAGCTGAGATATCGAAACTCAAAATTTCAACCTGAAAAAAAAATGACAGTGGTACCCCTTATGTTTTTTTTGTTTTTCAGGCGAAAAATTCAATTTCTCCAATCTTCTCAAAACTCTGGATTCTGATAGAGGGCCTTGAGACTTGCACCTGAGTGCAAAAATGGAGTCTCTAGACCCTTCCAGAGCTGAGATATCGAAACTCAAAATTTCAACCTGAAAAAAAAATGACAGTGGTACCCCTTATGTTTTTTTTGTTTTTCAGGCGAAAAATTCAATTTCTCCAATCTTCTCAAAACTCTGGATTCTGATAGAGGGCCTTGAGACTTGCACCTGAGTGCAAAAATGGAGTCTCTAGACCCTTCCAGAGCTGAGATATTGAAACTCAAAATTTCAACCTGAAAAAAAAATGACAGTGGTACCCCTTATGTTTTTTTTGTTTTTCAGGCGAAAAATTCAATTTCTCCAATCTTCTCAAAACTCTGGATTCTGATAGAGGGCCTTGAGACTTGCACCTGAGTGCAAAAATGGAGTCTCTAGACCCTTCCAGAGCTGAGATATCGAAACTCAAAATTTCAACCTGAAAAAAAAATGACAGTGGTACCCCTTATGTTTTTTTTGTTTTTCAGGCGAAAAATTCAATTTCTCCAATCTTCTCAAAACTCTGGATTCTGATAGAGGGCCTTGAGACTTACACCTGAGTGCAAAAATGGAGTCTCTAGACCCTTCCAGAGCTGAGATATCGAAACTCAAAATTTCAACCTGAAAAAAAAAATGACAGTGGTACCCCTTTTGTTTTTTTTGTTTTTCAGGCGAAAAATTCAATTTCTCCAATCTTCTCAAAACTCTGGATTCTGATAGAGGGCCTTGAGACTTACACCTGAGTGCAAAAATGGAGTCTCTAGACCCTTCCAGAGCTGAGATATCGAAACTCAAAATTTCAACCTGAAAAAAAAAATGACAGTGGTACCCCTTTTGTTTTTTTTGTTTTCAGGCGAAAAATTCAATTTCTCCAATCTTCTCAAAACTCTGGATTCTGATAGAGGGCCTTGAGACTTGCACCTGAGTGCAAAAATGGAGTCTCTAGACCCTTCCAGAGCTGAGATATCGAAACTCAAAATTTCAACCTGAAAAAAAAAATGACAGTGGTACCCCTTTTGTTTTTTTTGTTTTTCAGGCGAAAAATTCAATTTCTCCAATCTTCTCAAAACTCTGGATTCTGATAGAGGGCCTTGAGACTTGCACCTGAGTGCAAAAATGGAGTCTCTAGACCCTTCCAGAGCTGAGATATCGAAACTCAAAATTTCAACCTGAAAAAAAAATGACAGTGGTACCCCTTTTGTTTTTTTTGTTTTTCAGGCGAAAAATTAAATTTCTCCAATCTTCTCAAAACTCTGGATTCTTATAGAGGGCCTTGAGACTTACACCTGAGTGCAAAAATGGAGTCTCTAGACCCTTCCAGAGCTGAGATATCGAAACTCAAAATTTCAACCTGAAAAAAAAAATGACAGTGGTACCCCTTTTGTTTTTTTGTTTTTCAGGCGAAAAATTCAATTTCTCCAATCTTCTCAAAACTCTGGATTCTTATAGAGGGCCTTGAGACTTACACCTGAGTGCAAAAATGGAGTCTCTAGACCCTTCCAGAGCTGAGATATCGAAACTCAAAATTTCAACCTGAAAAAAAAAATGACAGTGGTACCCCTTTTGTTTTTTTTGTTTTTCAGGCGAAAAATTCAATTTCTCCAATCTTCTCAAAACTCTGGATTCTTATAGAGGGCCTTGAGACTTACACCTGAGTGCAAAAATGGAGTCTCTAGACCCTTCCAGAGCTGAGATATCGAAACTCAAAATTTCAACCTGAAAAAAAAAATGACAGTGGTACCCCTTTTGTTTTTTTTGTTTTTCAGGCGAAAAATTCAATTTCTCCAATCTTCTCAAAACTCTGGATTCTGATAGAGGGCCTTGAGACTTACACCTGAGTGCAAAAATGGAGTCTCTAGACCCTTCCAGAGCTGAGATATCGAAACTCAAAATTTCAACCTGAAAAAAAAATGACAGTGGTACCCCTTTTGTTTTTTTTGTTTTTCAGGCGAAAAATTGAATTTCTCCAATCTTCTCAAAACTCTGGATTCTTATAGAGGGCCTTGAGACTTACACCTGAGTGCAAAAATGGAGTCTCTAGACCCTTCCAGAGCTGAGATATCGAAACTCAAAATTTCAACCTGAAAAAAAAATGACAGTGGTACCCCTTTTGTTTTTTTTGTTTTTCAGGCGAAAAATTTAATTTCTCCAATCTTCTCAAAACTCTGGATTCTTATAGAGGGCCTTGAGACTTACACCTGAGTGCAAAAATGGAGTCTCTAGACCCTTCCAGAGCTGAGATATCGAAACTCAAAATTTCAACCTGAAAAAAAAATGACAGTGGTACCCCTTTTGTTTTTTTTGTTTTTCAGGCGAAAAATTTAATTTCTCCAATCTTCTCAAAACTCTGGATTCTTATAGAGGGCCTTGAGACTTACACCTGAGTGCAAAAATGGAGTCTCTAGACCCTTCCAGAGCTGAGATATCGAAACTCAAAATTTCAACCTGAAAAAAAAATGACAGTGGTACCCCTTTTGTTTTTTTTGTTTTTCAGGCGAAAAATTTAATTTCTCCAATCTTCTCAAAACTCTGGATTCTTATAGAGGGCCTTGAGACTTACACCTGAGTGCAAAAATGGAGTCTCTAGACCCTTCCAGAGCTGAGATATCGAAACTCAAAATTTCAACCTGAAAAAAAAATGACAGTGGTACCCCTTTTGTTTTTTTTGTTTTTCAGGCGAAAAATTTAATTTCTCCAATCTTCTCAAAACTCTGGATTCTTATAGAGGGCCTTGAGACTTACACCTGAGTGCAAAAATGGAGTCTCTAGACCCTTCCAGAGCTGAGATATCGAAACTCAAAATTTCAACCTGAAAAAAAAATGACAGTGGTACCCCTTTTGTTTTTTTTGTTTTTCAGGCGAAAAATTTAATTTCTCCAATCTTCTCAAAACTCTGGATTCTTATAGAGGGCCTTGAGACTTACACCTGAGTGCAAAAATGGAGTCTCTAGACCCTTCCAGAGCTGAGATATCGAAACTCAAAATTTCAACCTGAAAAAAAAATGACAGTGGTACCCCTTTTGTTTTTTTTGTTTTTCAGGCGAAAAATTTAATTTCTCCAATCTTCTCAAAACTCTGGATTCTTATAGAGGGCCTTGAGACTTACACCTGAGTGCAAAAATGGAGTCTCTAGACCCTTCCAGAGCTGAGATATCGAAACTCAAAATTTCAACCTGAAAAAAAAAATGACAGTGGTACCCCTTTTGTTTTTTTTGTTTTTCAGGCGAAAAATTAAATTTCTCCAATCTTCTCAAAACTCTGGATTCTTATAGAGGGCCTTGAGACTTACACCTGAGTGCAAAAATGGAGTCTCTAGACCCTTCCAGAGCTGAGATATCGAAACTCAAAATTTCAACCTGAAAAAAAAATGACAGTGGTACCCCTTTTGTTTTTTTTGTTTTTCAGGCGAAAAATTTAATTTCTCCAATCTTCTCAAAACTCTGGATTCTTATAGAGGGCCTTGAGACTTACACCTGAGTGCAAAAATGGAGTCTCTAGACCCTTCCAGAGCTGAGATATCGAAACTCAAAATTTCAACCTGAAAAAAAAATGACAGTGGTACCCCTTTTGTTTTTTTTGTTTTTCAGGCGAAAAATTAAATTTCTCCAATCTTCTCAAAACTCTGGATTCTTATAGAGGGCCTTGAGACTTACACCTGAGTGCAAAAATGGAGTCTCTAGACCCTTCCAGAGCTGAGATATCGAAACTCAAAATTTCAACCTGAAAAAAAAATGACAGTGGTACCCCTTTTGTTTTTTTTGTTTTTCAGGCGAAAAATTTAATTTCTCCAATCTTCTCAAAACTCTGGATTCTTATAGAGGGCCTTGAGACTTACACCTGAGTGCAAAAATGGAGTCTCTAGACCCTTCCAGAGCTGAGATATCGAAACTCAAAATTTCAACCTGAAAAAAAAATGACAGTGGTACCCCTTTTGTTTTTTTTGTTTTTCAGGCGAAAAATTTAATTTCTCCAATCTTCTCAAAACTCTGGATTCTTATAGAGGGCCTTGAGACTTACACCTGAGTGCAAAAATGGAGTCTCTAGACCCTTCCAGAGCTGAGATATCGAAACTCAAAATTTCAACCTGAAAAAAAAATGACAGTGGTACCCCTTTTGTTTTTTTTGTTTTTCAGGCGAAAAATTAAATTTCTCCAATCTTCTCAAAACTCTGGATTCTTATAGAGGGCCTTGAGACTTACACCTGAGTGCAAAAATGGAGTCTCTAGACCCTTCCAGAGCTGAGATATCGAAACTCAAAATTTCAACCTGAAAAAAAAAATGACAGTGGTACCCCTTTTGTTTTTTTTGTTTTTCAGGCGAAAAATTAAATTTCTCCAATCTTCTCAAAACTCTGGATTCTTATAGAGGGCCTTGAGACTTACACCTGAGTGCAAAAATGGAGTCTCTAGACCCTTCCAGAGCTGAGATATCGAAACTCAAAATTTCAACCTGAAAAAAAAATGACAGTGGTACCCCTTTTGTTTTTTTTGTTTTTCAGGCGAAAAATTTAATTTCTCCAATCTTCTCAAAACTCTGGATTCTTATAGAGGGCCTTGAGACTTACACCTGAGTGCAAAAATGGAGTCTCTAGACCCTTCCAGAGCTGAGATATCGAAACTCAAAATTTCAACCTGAAAAAAAAATGACAGTGGTACCCCTTTTGTTTTTTTTGTTTTTCAGGCGAAAAATTCAATTTCTCCAATCTTCTCAAAACTCTGGATTCTTATAGAGGGCCTTGAGACTTACACCTGAGTGCAAAAATGGAGTCTCTAGACCCTTCCAGAGCTGAGATATCGAAACTCAAAATTTCAACCTGAAAAAAAAATGACAGTGGTACCCCTTTTGTTTTTTTTGTTTTTCAGGCGAAAAATTTAATTTCTCCAATCTTCTCAAAACTCTGGATTCTTATAGAGGGCCTTGAGACTTACACCTGAGTGCAAAAATGGAGTCTCTAGACCCTTCCAGAGCTGAGATATCGAAACTCAAAATTTCAACCTGAAAAAAAAATGACAGTGGTACCCCTTTTGTTTTTTTTGTTTTTCAGGCGAAAAATTTAATTTCTCCAATCTTCTCAAAACTCTGGATTCTGATAGAGGGCCTTGAGACTTACACCTGAGTGCAAAAATGGAGTCTCTAGACCCTTCCAGAGCTGAGATATCGAAACTCAAAATTTCAACCTGAAAAAAAAATGACAGTGGTACCCCTTTTGTTTTTTTTGTTTTTCAGGCGAAAAATTCAATTTCTCCAATCTTCTCAAAACTCTGGATTCTGATAGAGGGCCTTGAGACTTACACCTGAGTGCAAAAATGGAGTCTCTAGACCCTTCCAGAGCTGAGATATTGAAACTCAAAATTTCAACCTGAAAAAAAAAATGACAGTGGTACCCCTTATGTTTTTTTTGTTTTTCAGGCGAAAAATTCAATTTCTCCAATCTTCTCAAAACTCTGGATTCTGATAGAGGGCCTTGAGACTTGCACCTGAGTGCAAAAATGGAGTCTCTAGACCCTTCCAGAGCTGAGATATCGAAACTCAAAATTTCAACCTGAAAAAAAAAATGACAGTGGTACCCCTTATGTTTTTTTTGTTTTTCAGGCGAAAAATTCAATTTCTCCAATCTTCTCAAAACTCTGGATTCTGATAGAGGGCCTTGAGACTTGCACCTGAGTGCAAAAATGGAGTCTCTAGACCCTTCCAGAGCTGAGATATCGAAACTCAAAATTTCAACCTGAAAAAAAAATGACAGTGGTACCCCTTATGTTTTTTTTGTTTTTCAGGCGAAAAATTCAATTTCTCCAATCTTCTCAAAACTCTGGATTCTGATAGAGGGCCTTGAGACTTGCACCTGAGTGCAAAAATGGAGTCTCTAGACCCTTCCAGAGCTGAGATATCGAAACTCAAAATTTCAACCTGAAAAAAAAAATGACAGTGGTACCCCTTATGTTTTTTTTGTTTTTCAGGCGAAAAATTCAATTTCTCCAATCTTCTCAAAACTCTGGATTCTGATAGAGGGCCTTGAGACTTGCACCTGAGTGCAAAAATGGAGTCTCTAGACCCTTCCAGAGCTGAGATATCGAAACTCAAAATTTCAACCTGAAAAAAAAAATGACAGTGGTACCCCTTATGTTTTTTTTGTTTTTCAGGCGAAAAATTCAATTTCTCCAATCTTCTCAAAACTCTGGATTCTGATAGAGGGCCTTGAGACTTGCACCTGAGTGCAAAAATGGAGTCTCTAGACCCTTCCAGAGCTGAGATATCGAAACTCAAAATTTCAACCTGAAAAAAAAAATGACAGTGGTACCCCTTATGTTTTTTTTGTTTTTCAGGCGAAAAATTCAATTTCTCCAATCTTCTCAAAACTCTGGATTCTGATAGAGGGCCTTGAGACTTGCACCTGAGTGCAAAAATGGAGTCTCTAGACCCTTCCAGAGCTGAGATATCGAAACTCAAAATTTCAACCTGAAAAAAAAAATGACAGTGGTACCCCTTATGTTTTTTTTGTTTTTCAGGCGAAAAATTCAATTTCTCCAATCTTCTCAAAACTCTGGATTCTGATAGAGGGCCTTGAGACTTGCACCTGAGTGCAAAAATGGAGTCTCTAGACCCTTCCAGAGCTGAGATATCGAAACTCAAAATTTCAACCTGAAAAAAAAAATGACAGTGGTACCCCTTATGTTTTTTTTGTTTTTCAGGCGAAAAATTCAATTTCTCCAATCTTCTCAAAACTCTGGATTCTGATAGAGGGCCTTGAGACTTGCACCTGAGTGCAAAAATGGAGTCTCTAGACCCTTCCAGAGCTGAGATATCGAAACTCAAAATTTCAACCTGAAAAAAAAATGACAGTGGTACCCCTTATGTTTTTTTTGTTTTCAGGCGAAAAATTCAATTTCTCCAATCTTCTCAAAACTCTGGATTCTGATAGAGGGCCTTGAGACTTGCACCTGAGTGCAAAAATGGAGTCTCTAGACCCTTCCAGAGCTGAGTATCTGAAACTCAAAATTTCAACCTGAAAAAAAAAATGACAGTGGTACCCCTTATGTTTTTTTTGTTTTTCAGGCGAAAAATTCAATTTCTCCAATCTTCTCAAAACTCTGGATTCTGATAGAGGGCCTTGAGACTTGCACCTGAGTGCAAAAATGGAGTCTCTAGACCCTTCCAGAGCTGAGATATTGAAACTCAAAATTTCAACCTGAAAAAAAAAATGACAGTGGTACCCCTTATGTTTTTTTTGTTTTTCAGGCGAAAAATTCAATTTCTCCAATCTTCTCAAAACTCTGGATTCTGATAGAGGGCCTTGAGACTTGCACCTGAGTGCAAAAATGGAGTCTCTAGACCCTTCCAGAGCTGAGATATCGAAACTCAAAATTTCAACCTGAAAAAAAAAAATGACAGTGGTACCCCTTATGTTTTTTTTGTTTTCAGGCGAAAAATTCAATTTCTCCAATCTTCTCAAAACTCTGGATTCTGATAGAGGGCCTTGAGACTTGCACCTGAGTGCAAAAATGGAGTCTCTAGACCCTTCCAGAGCTGAGATATCGAAACTCAAAATTTCAACCTGAAAAAAAAAATGACAGTGGTACCCCTTATGTTTTTTTTGTTTTTCAGGCGAAAAATTCAATTTCTCCAATCTTCTCAAAACTCTGGATTCTGATAGAGGGCCTTGAGACTTGCACCTGAGTGCAAAAATGGAGTCTCTAGACCCTTCCAGAGCTGAGATATCGAAACTCAAAATTTCAACCTGAAAAAAAAAATGACAGTGGTACCCCTTATGTTTTTTTTGTTTTTCAGGCGAAAAATTCAATTTCTCCAATCTTCTCAAAACTCTGGATTCTGATAGAGGGCCTTGAGACTTGCACCTGAGTGCAAAAATGGAGTCTCTAGACCCTTCCAGAGCTGAGATATCGAAACTCAAAATTTCAACCTGAAAAAAAAAATGACAGTGGTACCCCTTATGTTTTTTTTGTTTTTCAGGCGAAAAATTCAATTTCTCCAATCTTCTCAAAACTCTGGATTCTGATAGAGGGCCTTGAGACTTGCACCTGAGTGCAAAAATGGAGTCTCTAGACCCTTCCAGAGCTGAGATATCGAAACTCAAAATTTCAACCTGAAAAAAAAAATGACAGTGGTACCCCTTATGTTTTTTTTGTTTTCAGGCGAAAAATTCAATTTCTCCAATCTTCTCAAAACTCTGGATTCTGATAGAGGGCCTTGAGACTTGCACCTGAGTGCAAAAATGGAGTCTCTAGACCCTTCCAGAGCTGAGATATCAAAACTCAAAATTTCAACCTGAAAAAAAAAATGACAGTGGTACCCCTTATGTTTTTTTTGTTTTCAGGCGAAAAATTCAATTTCTCCAATCTTCTCAAAACTCTGGATTCTGATAGAGGGCCTTGAGACTTGCACCTGAGTGCAAAAATGGAGTCTCTAGACCCTTCCAGAGCTGAGATATCGAAACTCAAAATTTCAACCTGAAAAAAAAATGACAGTGGTACCCCTTATGTTTTTTTTGTTTTTCAGGCGAAAAATTCAATTTCTCCAATCTTCTCAAAACTCTGGATTCTGATAGAGGGCCTTGAGACTTGCACCTGAGTGCAAAAATGGAGTCTCTAGACCCTTCCAGAGCTGAGATATCGAAACTCAAAATTTCAACCTGAAAAAAAAATGACAGTGGTACCCCTTATGTTTTTTTTGTTTTTCAGGCGAAAAATTCAATTTCTCCAATCTTCTCAAAACTCTGGATTCTGATAGAGGGCCTTGAGACTTGCACCTGAGTGCAAAAATGGAGTCTCTAGACCCTTCCAGAGCTGAGATATCGAAACTCAAAATTTCAACCTGAAAAAAAAATGACAGTGGTACCCCTTATGTTTTTTTTGTTTTTCAGGCGAAAAATTCAATTTCTCCAATCTTCTCAAAACTCTGGATTCTGATAGAGGGCCTTGAGACTTGCACCTGAGTGCAAAAATGGAGTCTCTAGACCCTTCCAGAGCTGAGATATCGAAACTCAAAATTTCAACCTGAAAAAAAAATGACAGTGGTACCCCTTATGTTTTTTTTGTTTTTCAGGCGAAAAATTCAATTTCTCCAATCTTCTCAAAACTCTGGATTCTGATAGAGGGCCTTGAGACTTGCACCTGAGTGCAAAAATGGAGTCTCTAGACCCTTCCAGAGCTGAGATATCGAAACTCAAAATTTCAACCTGAAAAAAAAATGACAGTGGTACCCCTTATGTTTTTTTTGTTTTTCAGGCGAAAAATTCAATTTCTCCAATCTTCTCAAAACTCTGGATTCTGATAGAGGGCCTTGAGACTTGCACCTGAGTGCAAAAATGGAGTCTCTAGACCCTTCCAGAGCTGAGATATCGAAACTCAAAATTTCAACCTGAAAAAAAAAATGACAGTGGTACCCCTTATGTTTTTTTTGTTTTTCAGGCGAAAAATTCAATTTCTCCAATCTTCTCAAAACTCTGGATTCTGATAGAGGGCCTTGAGACTTGCACCTGAGTGCAAAAATGGAGTCTCTAGACCCTTCCAGAGCTGAGATATCGAAACTCAAAATTTCAACCTGAAAAAAAAAATGACAGTGGTACCCCTTATGTTTTTTTTGTTTTTCAGGCGAAAAATTCAATTTCTCCAATCTTCTCAAAACTCTGGATTCTGATAGAGGGCCTTGAGACTTGCACCTGAGTGCAAAAATGGAGTCTCTAGACCCTTCCAGAGCTGAGATATCGAAACTCAAAATTTCAACCTGAAAAAAAAATGACAGTGGTACCCCTTATGTTTTTTTTGTTTTTCAGGCGAAAAATTCAATTTCTCCAATCTTCTCAAAACTCTGGATTCTGATAGAGGGCCTTGAGACTTGCACCTGAGTGCAAAAATGGAGTCTCTAGACCCTTCCAGAGCTGAGATATCGAAACTCAAAATTTCAACCTGAAAAAAAAATGACAGTGGTACCCCTTATGTTTTTTTTGTTTTTCAGGCGAAAAATTCAATTTCTCCAATCTTCTCAAAACTCTGGATTCTGATAGAGGGCCTTGAGACTTGCACCTGAGTGCAAAAATGGAGTCTCTAGACCCTTCCAGAGCTGAGATATCGAAACTCAAAATTTCAACCTGAAAAAAAAAATGACAGTGGTACCCCTTATGTTTTTTTTGTTTTTCAGGCGAAAAATTCAATTTCTCCAATCTTCTCAAAACTCTGGATTCTGATAGAGGGCCTTGAGACTTGCACCTGAGTGCAAAAATGGAGTCTCTAGACCCTTCCAGAGCTGAGATATCGAAACTCAAAATTTCAACCTGAAAAAAAAAATGACAGTGGTACCCCTTATGTTTTTTTTGTTTTTCAGGCGAAAAATTCAATTTCTCCAATCTTCTCAAAACTCTGGATTCTGATAGAGGGCCTTGAGACTTGCACCTGAGTGCAAAAATGGAGTCTCTAGACCCTTCCAGAGCTGAGATATCGAAACTCAAAATTTCAACCTGAAAAAAAAATGACAGTGGTACCCCTTATGTTTTTTTTGTTTTTCAGGCGAAAAATTCAATTTCTCCAATCTTCTCAAAACTCTGGATTCTGATAGAGGGCCTTGAGACTTGCACCTGAGTGCAAAAATGGAGTCTCTAGACCCTTCCAGAGCTGAGATATCGAAACTCAAAATTTCAACCTGAAAAAAAAAATGACAGTGGTACCCCTTATGTTTTTTTTGTTTTTCAGGCGAAAAATTCAATTTCTCCAATCTTCTCAAAACTCTGGATTCTGATAGAGGGCCTTGAGACTTGCACCTGAGTGCAAAAATGGAGTCTCTAGACCCTTCCAGAGCTGAGATATCGAAACTCAAAATTTCAACCTGAAAAAAAAAATGACAGTGGTACCCCTTATGTTTTTTTTGTTTTTCAGGCGAAAAATTCAATTTCTCCAATCTTCTCAAAACTCTGGATTCTGATAGAGGGCCTTGAGACTTGCACCTGAGTGCAAAAATGGAGTCTCTAGACCCTTCCAGAGCTGAGATATCGAAACTCAAAATTTCAACCTGAAAAAAAAAATGACAGTGGTACCCCTTATGTTTTTTTTGTTTTTCAGGCGAAAAATTCAATTTCTCCAATCTTCTCAAAACTCTGGATTCTGATAGAGGGCCTTGAGACTTGCACCTGAGTGCAAAAATGGAGTCTCTAGACCCTTCCAGAGCTGAGATATCGAAACTCAAAATTTCAACCTGAAAAAAAAATGACAGTGGTACCCCTTATGTTTTTTTTGTTTTTCAGGCGAAAAATTCAATTTCTCCAATCTTCTCAAAACTCTGGATTCTGATAGAGGGCCTTGAGACTTGCACCTGAGTGCAAAAATGGAGTCTCTAGACCCTTCCAGAGCTGAGATATCGAAACTCAAAATTTCAACCTGAAAAAAAAAATGACAGTGGTACCCCTTATGTTTTTTTTGTTTTTCAGGCGAAAAATTCAATTTCTCCAATCTTCTCAAAACTCTGGATTCTGATAGAGGGCCTTGAGACTTGCACCTGAGTGCAAAAATGGAGTCTCTAGACCCTTCCAGAGCTGAGATATCGAAACTCAAAATTTCAACCTGAAAAAAAAAATGACAGTGGTACCCCTTATGTTTTTTTTGTTTTTCAGGCGAAAAATTCAATTTCTCCAATCTTCTCAAAACTCTGGATTCTGATAGAGGGCCTTGAGACTTGCACCTGAGTGCAAAAATGGAGTCTCTAGACCCTTCCAGAGCTGAGATATCGAAACTCAAAATTTCAACCTGAAAAAAAAATGACAGTGGTACCCCTTATGTTTTTTTTGTTTTTCAGGCGAAAAATTCAATTTCTCCAATCTTCTCAAAACTCTGGATTCTGATAGAGGGCCTTGAGACTTGCACCTGAGTGCAAAAATGGAGTCTCTAGACCCTTCCAGAGCTGAGATATCGAAACTCAAAATTTCAACCTGAAAAAAAAATGACAGTGGTACCCCTTATGTTTTTTTTGTTTTTCAGGCGAAAAATTCAATTTCTCCAATCTTCTCAAAACTCTGGATTCTGATAGAGGGCCTTGAGACTTGCACCTGAGTGCAAAAATGGAGTCTCTAGACCCTTCCAGAGCTGAGATATCGAAACTCAAAATTTCAACCTGAAAAAAAAATGACAGTGGTACCCCTTATGTTTTTTTTGTTTTTCAGGCGAAAAATTCAATTTCTCCAATCTTCTCAAAACTCTGGATTCTGATAGAGGGCCTTGAGACTTGCACCTGAGTGCAAAAATGGAGTCTCTAGACCCTTCCAGAGCTGAGATATTGAAACTCAAAATTTCAACCTGAAAAAAAAATGACAGTGGTACCCCTTATGTTTTTTTTGTTTTTCAGGCGAAAAATTCAATTTCTCCAATCTTCTCAAAACTCTGGATTCTGATAGAGGGCCTTGAGACTTGCACATGAGTGCAAAAATGGAGTCTCTAGACCCTTCCAGAGCTGAGATATCGAAACTCAAAATTTCAACCTGAAAAAAAAATGACAGTGGTACCCCTTATGTTTTTTTTGTTTTTCAGGCGAAAAATTCAATTTCTCCAATCTTCTCAAAACTCTGGATTCTGATAGAGGGCCTTGAGACTTGCACATGAGTGCAAAAATGGAGTCTCTAGACCCTTCCAGAGCTGAGATATCGAAACTCAAAATTTCAACCTGAAAAAAAAATGACAGTGGTACCCCTTATGTTTTTTTTGTTTTTCAGGCGAAAAATTCAATTTCTCCAATCTTCTCAAAACTCTGGATTCTGATAGAGGGCCTTGAGACTTGCACATGAGTGCAAAAATGGAGTCTCTAGACCCTTCCAGAGCTGAGATATCGAAACTCAAAATTTCAACCTGAAAAAAAAATGACAGTGGTACCCCTTATGTTTTTTCTGTTTTTCAGGCGAAAAATTCAATTTCTCCAATCTTCTCAAAACTCTGGATTCTGATAGAGGGCCTTGAGACTTGCACATGAGTGCAAAAATGGAGTCTCTAGACCCTTCCAGAGCTGAGATATCGAAACTCAAAATTTCAACCTGAAAAAAAAAATGACAGTGGTACCCCTTATGTTTTTTCTGTTTTTCAGGCGAAAAATTCAATTTCTCCAATCTTCTCAAAACTCTGGATTCTGATAGAGGGCCTTGAGACTTGCACATGAGTGCAAAAATGGAGTCTCTAGACCCTTCCAGAGCTGAGATATCGAAACTCAAAATTTCAACCTGAAAAAAAAATGACAGTGGTACCCCTTATGTTTTTTTTGTTTTTCAGGCGAAAAATTCAATTTCTCCAATCTTCTCAAAACTCTGGATTCTGATAGAGGGCCTTGAGACTTGCACCTGAGTGCAAAAATGGAGTCTCTAGACCCTTCCAGAGCTGAGATATCGAAACTCAAAATTTCAACCTGAAAAAAAAATGACAGTGGTACCCCTTATGTTTTTTTTGTTTTTCAGGCGAAAAATTCAATTTCTCCAATCTTCTCAAAACTCTGGATTCTGATAGAGGGCCTTGAGACTTGCACATGAGTGCAAAAATGGAGTCTCTAGACCCTTCCAGAGCTGAGATATCGAAACTCAAAATTTCAACCTGAAAAAAAAAATGACAGTGGTACCCCTTATGTTTTTTTTGTTTTTCAGGCGAAAAATTCAATTTCTCCAATCTTCTCAAAACTCTGGATTCTGATAGAGGGCCTTGAGACTTGCACCTGAGTGCAAAAATGGAGTCTCTAGACCCTTCCAGAGCTGAGATATCGAAACTCAAAATTTCAACCTGAAAAAAAAATGACAGTGGTACCCCTTATGTTTTTTTTGTTTTTCAGGCGAAAAATTCAATTTCTCCAATCTTCTCAAAACTCTGGATTCTGATAGAGGGCCTTGAGACTTGCACATGAGTGCAAAAATGGAGTCTCTAGACCCTTCCAGAGCTGAGATATCGAAACTCAAAATTTCAACCTGAAAAAAAAATGACAGTGGTACCCCTTATGTTTTTTTTGTTTTTCAGGCGAAAAATTCAATTTCTCCAATCTTCTCAAAACTCTGGATTCTGATAGAGGGCCTTGAGACTTGCACATGAGTGCAAAAATGGAGTCTCTAGACCCTTCCAGAGCTGAGATATCGAAACTCAAAATTTCAACCTGAAAAAAAAAATGACAGTGGTACCCCTTATGTTTTTTTTGTTTTTCAGGCGAAAAATTCAATTTCTCCAATCTTCTCAAAACTCTGGATTCTGATAGAGGGCCTTGAGACTTGCACATGAGTGCAAAAATGGAGTCTCTAGACCCTTCCAGAGCTGAGATATCGAAACTCAAAATTTCAACCTGAAAAAAAAATGACAGTGGTACCCCTTATGTTTTTTTTGTTTTTCAGGCGAAAAATTCAATTTCTCCAATCTTCTCAAAACTCTGGATTCTGATAGAGGGCCTTGAGACTTGCACATGAGTGCAAAAATGGAGTCTCTAGACCCTTCCAGAGCTGAGATATCGAAACTCAAAATTTCAACCTGAAAAAAAAAATGACAGTGGTACCCCTTATGTTTTTTTTGTTTTTCAGGCGAAAAATTCAATTTCTCCAATCTTCTCAAAACTCTGGATTCTGATAGAGGGCCTTGAGACTTGCACCTGAGTGCAAAAATGGAGTCTCTAGACCCTTCCAGAGCTGAGATATCGAAACTCAAAATTTCAACCTGAAAAAAAAATGACAGTGGTACCCCTTATGTTTTTTTTGTTTTTCAGGCGAAAAATTCAATTTCTCCAATCTTCTCAAAACTCTGGATTCTGATAGAGGGCCTTGAGACTTGCACCTGAGTGCAAAAATGGAGTCTCTAGACCCTTCCAGAGCTGAGATATCGAAACTCAAAATTTCAACCTGAAAAAAAAAATGACAGTGGTACCCCTTATGTTTTTTTTGTTTTTCAGGCGAAAAATTCAATTTCTCCAATCTTCTCAAAACTCTGGATTCTGATAGAGGGCCTTGAGACTTGCACCTGAGTGCAAAAATGGAGTCTCTAGACCCTTCCAGAGCTGAGATATCGAAACTCAAAATTTCAACCTGAAAAAAAAATGACAGTGGTACCCCTTATGTTTTTTTTGTTTTTCAGGCGAAAAATTCAATTTCTCCAATCTTCTCAAAACTCTGGATTCTGATAGAGGGCCTTGAGACTTGCACCTGAGTGCAAAAATGGAGTCTCTAGACCCTTCCAGAGCTGAGATATCGAAACTCAAAATTTCAACCTGAAAAAAAAATGACAGTGGTACCCCTTATGTTTTTTTTGTTTTTCAGGCGAAAAATTCAATTTCTCCAATCTTCTCAAAACTCTGGATTCTGATAGAGGGCCTTGAGACTTGCACCTGAGTGCAAAAATGGAGTCTCTAGACCCTTCCAGAGCTGAGATATCGAAACTCAAAATTTCAACCTGAAAAAAAAATGACAGTGGTACCCCTTATGTTTTTTTTGTTTTTCAGGCGAAAAATTCAATTTCTCCAATCTTCTCAAAACTCTGGATTCTGATAGAGGGCCTTGAGACTTGCACCTGAGTGCAAAAATGGAGTCTCTAGACCCTTCCAGAGCTGAGATATCGAAACTCAAAATTTCAACCTGAAAAAAAAATGACAGTGGTACCCCTTATGTTTTTTTTGTTTTTCAGGCGAAAAATTCAATTTCTCCAATCTTCTCAAAACTCTGGATTCTGATAGAGGGCCTTGAGACTTGCACCTGAGTGCAAAAATGGAGTCTCTAGACCCTTCCAGAGCTGAGATATCGAAACTCAAAATTTCAACCTGAAAAAAAAAATGACAGTGGTACCCCTTATGTTTTTTTTGTTTTTCAGGCGAAAAATTCAATTTCTCCAATCTTCTCAAAACTCTGGATTCTGATAGAGGGCCTTGAGACTTGCACCTGAGTGCAAAAATGGAGTCTCTAGACCCTTCCAGAGCTGAGATATCGAAACTCAAAATTTCAACCTGAAAAAAAAATGACAGTGGTACCCCTTATGTTTTTTTTGTTTTTCAGGCGAAAAATTCAATTTCTCCAATCTTCTCAAAACTCTGGATTCTGATAGAGGGCCTTGAGACTTGCACCTGAGTGCAAAAATGGAGTCTCTAGACCCTTCCAGAGCTGAGATATTGAAACTCAAAATTTCAACCTGAAAAAAAAAATGACAGTGGTACCCCTTATGTTTTTTTTGTTTTTCAGGCGAAAAATTCAATTTCTCCAATCTTCTCAAAACTCTGGATTCTGATAGAGGGCCTTGAGACTTGCACCTGAGTGCAAAAATGGAGTCTCTAGACCCTTCCAGAGCTGAGATATCGAAACTCAAAATTTCAACCTGAAAAAAAAATGACAGTGGTACCCCTTATGTTTTTTTTGTTTTTCAGGCGAAAAATTCAATTTCTCCAATCTTCTCAAAACTCTGGATTCTGATAGAGGGCCTTGAGACTTGCACCTGAGTGCAAAAATGGAGTCTCTAGACCCTTCCAGAGCTGAGATATCGAAACTCAAAATTTCAACCTGAAAAAAAAATGACAGTGGTACCCCTTATGTTTTTTTTGTTTTCAGGCGAAAAATTCAATTTCTCCAATCTTCTCAAAACTCTGGATTCTGATAGAGGGCCTTGAGACTTGCACCTGAGTGCAAAAATGGAGTCTCTAGACCCTTCCAGAGCTGAGATATCGAAACTCAAAATTTCAACCTGAAAAAAAAAATGACAGTGGTACCCCTTATGTTTTTTTTGTTTTTCAGGCGAAAAATTCAATTTCTCCAATCTTCTCAAAACTCTGGATTCTGATAGAGGGCCTTGAGACTTGCACCTGAGTGCAAAAATGGAGTCTCTAGACCCTTCCAGAGCTGAGATATCGAAACTCAAAATTTCAACCTGAAAAAAAAATGACAGTGGTACCCCTTATGTTTTTTTTGTTTTTCAGGCGAAAAATTCAATTTCTCCAATCTTCTCAAAACTCTGGATTCTGATAGAGGGCCTTGAGACTTGCACCTGAGTGCAAAAATGGAGTCTCTAGACCCTTCCAGAGCTGAGATATCGAAACTCAAAATTTCAACCTGAAAAAAAAAATGACAGTGGTACCCCTTATGTTTTTTTTGTTTTTCAGGCGAAAAATTCAATTTCTCCAATCTTCTCAAAACTCTGGATTCTGATAGAGGGCCTTGAGACTTGCACCTGAGTGCAAAAATGGAGTCTCTAGACCCTTCCAGAGCTGAGATATCGAAACTCAAAATTTCAACCTGAAAAAAAAATGACAGTGGTACCCCTTATGTTTTTTTTGTTTTTCAGGCGAAAAATTCAATTTCTCCAATCTTCTCAAAACTCTGGATTCTGATAGAGGGCCTTGAGACTTGCACCTGAGTGCAAAAATGGAGTCTCTAGACCCTTCCAGAGCTGAGATATCGAAACTCAAAATTTCAACCTGAAAAAAAAATGACAGTGGTACCCCTTATGTTTTTTTTGTTTTTCAGGCGAAAAATTCAATTTCTCCAATCTTCTCAAAACTCTGGATTCTGATAGAGGGCCTTGAGACTTGCACCTGAGTGCAAAAATGGAGTCTCTAGACCCTTCCAGAGCTGAGATATCGAAACTCAAAATTTCAACCTGAAAAAAAAATGACAGTGGTACCCCTTATGTTTTTTTTGTTTTTCAGGCGAAAAATTCAATTTCTCCAATCTTCTCAAAACTCTGGATTCTGATAGAGGGCCTTGAGACTTGCACCTGAGTGCAAAAATGGAGTCTCTAGACCCTTCCAGAGCTGAGATATCGAAACTCAAAATTTCAACCTGAAAAAAAAATGACAGTGGTACCCCTTATGTTTTTTCTGTTTTTCAGGCGAAAAATTCAATTTCTCCAATCTTCTCAAAACTCTGGATTCTGATAGAGGGCCTTGAGACTTGCACATGAGTGCAAAAATGGAGTCTCTAGACCCTTCCAGAGCTGAGATATCGAAACTCAAAATTTCAACCTGAAAAAAAAAATGACAGTGGTACCCCTTATGTTTTTTTTGTTTTTCAGGCGAAAAATTCAATTTCTCCAATCTTCTCAAAACTCTGGATTCTGATAGAGGGCCTTGAGACTTGCACATGAGTGCAAAAATGGAGTCTCTAGACCCTTCCAGAGCTGAGATATCGAAACTCAAAATTTCAACCTGAAAAAAAAATGACAGTGGTACCCCTTATGTTTTTTCTGTTTTTCAGGCGAAAAATTCAATTTCTCCAATCTTCTCAAAACTCTGGATTCTGATAGAGGGCCTTGAGACTTGCACCTGAGTGCAAAAATGGAGTCTCTAGACCCTTCCAGAGCTGAGATATCGAAACTCAAAATTTCAACCTGAAAAAAAAAATGACAGTGGTACCCCTTATGTTTTTTCTGTTTTTCAGGCGAAAAATTCAATTTCTCCAATCTTCTCAAAACTCTGGATTCTGATAGAGGGCCTTGAGACTTGCACCTGAGTGCAAAAATGGAGTCTCTAGACCCTTCCAGAGCTGAGATATCGAAACTCAAAATTTCAACCTGAAAAAAAAATGACAGTGGTACCCCTTATGTTTTTTCTGTTTTTCAGGCGAAAAATTCAATTTCTCCAATCTTCTCAAAACTCTGGATTCTGATAGAGGGCCTTGAGACTTGCACCTGAGTGCAAAAATGGAGTCTCTAGACCCTTCCAGAGCTGAGATATCGAAACTCAAAATTTCAACCTGAAAAAAAAAATGACAGTGGTACCCCTTATGTTTTTTTTGTTTTTCAGGCGAAAAATTCAATTTCTCCAATCTTCTCAAAACTCTGGATTCTGATAGAGGGCCTTGAGACTTGCACCTGAGTGCAAAAATGGAGTCTCTAGACCCTTCCAGAGCTGAGATATCGAAACTCAAAATTTCAACCTGAAAAAAAAATGACAGTGGTACCCCTTATGTTTTTTTTGTTTTTCAGGCGAAAAATTCAATTTCTCCAATCTTCTCAAAACTCTGGATTCTGATAGAGGGCCTTGAGACTTGCACCTGAGTGCAAAAATGGAGTCTCTAGACCCTTCCAGAGCTGAGATATCGAAACTCAAAATTTCAACCTGAAAAAAAAAATGACAGTGGTACCCCTTATGTTTTTTTTGTTTTTCAGGCGAAAAATTCAATTTCTCCAATCTTCTCAAAACTCTGGATTCTGATAGAGGGCCTTGAGACTTGCACCTGAGTGCAAAAATGGAGTCTCTAGACCCTTCCAGAGCTGAGATATCGAAACTCAAAATTTCAACCTGAAAAAAAAATGACAGTGGTACCCCTTATGTTTTTTTTGTTTTTCAGGCGAAAAATTCAATTTCTCCAATCTTCTCAAAACTCTGGATTCTGATAGAGGGCCTTGAGACTTGCACCTGAGTGCAAAAATGGAGTCTCTAGACCCTTCCAGAGCTGAGATATCGAAACTCAAAATTTCAACCTGAAAAAAAAAATGACAGTGGTACCCCTTATGTTTTTTTTGTTTTTCAGGCGAAAAATTCAATTTCTCCAATCTTCTCAAAACTCTGGATTCTGATAGAGGGCCTTGAGACTTGCACCTGAGTGCAAAAATGGAGTCTCTAGACCCTTCCAGAGCTGAGATATCGAAACTCAAAATTTCAACCTGAAAAAAAAATGACAGTGGTACCCCTTATGTTTTTTTTGTTTTTCAGGCGAAAAATTCAATTTCTCCAATCTTCTCAAAACTCTGGATTCTGATAGAGGGCCTTGAGACTTGCACCTGAGTGCAAAAATGGAGTCTCTAGACCCTTCCAGAGCTGAGATATCGAAACTCAAAATTTCAACCTGAAAAAAAAATGACAGTGGTACCCCTTATGTTTTTTTTGTTTTCAGGCGAAAAATTCAATTTCTCCAATCTTCTCAAAACTCTGGATTCTGATAGAGGGCCTTGAGACTTGCACCTGAGTGCAAAAATGGAGTCTCTAGACCCTTCCAGAGCTGAGATATCGAAACTCAAAATTTCAACCTGAAAAAAAAATGACAGTGGTACCCCTTATGTTTTTTTTGTTTTTCAGGCGAAAAATTCAATTTCTCCAATCTTCTCAAAACTCTGGATTCTGATAGAGGGCCTTGAGACTTGCACCTGAGTGCAAAAATGGAGTCTCTAGACCCTTCCAGAGCTGAGATATCGAAACTCAAAATTTCAACCTGAAAAAAAAAATGACAGTGGTACCCCTTATGTTTTTTCTGTATTTCAGGCGAAAAATTCAATTTCTCCAATCTTCTCAAAACTCTGGATTCTGATAGAGGGCCTTGAGACTTGCACATGAGTGCAAAAATGGAGTCTCTAGACCCTTCCAGAGCTGAGATATCGAAACTCAAAATTTCAACCTGAAAAAAAAATGACAGTGGTACCCCTTATGTTTTTTCTGTATTTCAGGCGAAAAATTCAATTTCTCCAATCTTCTCAAAACTCTGGATTCTGATAGAGGGCCTTGAGACTTGCACATGAGTGCAAAAATGGAGTCTCTAGACCCTTCCAGAGCTGAGATATCGAAACTCAAAATTTCAACCTGAAAAAAAAATGACAGTGGTACCCCTTATGTTTTTTCTGTTTTTCAGGCGAAAAATTCAATTTCTCCAATCTTCTCAAAACTCTGGATTCTGATAGAGGGCCTTGAGACTTGCACCTGAGTGCAAAAATGGAGTCTCTAGACCCTTCCAGAGCTGAGATATCGAAACTCAAAATTTCAACCTGAAAAAAAAAATGACAGTGGTACCCCTTATGTTTTTTCTGTTTTTCAGGCGAAAAATTCAATTTCTCCAATCTTCTCAAAACTCTGGATTCTGATAGAGGGCCTTGAGACTTGCACCTGAGTGCAAAAATGGAGTCTCTAGACCCTTCCAGAGCTGAGATATCGAAACTCAAAATTTCAACCTGAAAAAAAAATGACAGTGGTACCCCTTATGTTTTTTCTGTTTTTCAGGCGAAAAATTCAATTTCTCCAATCTTCTCAAAACTCTGGATTCTGATAGAGGGCCTTGAGACTTGCACCTGAGTGCAAAAATGGAGTCTCTAGACCCTTCCAGAGCTGAGATATCGAAACTCAAAATTTCAACCTGAAAAAAAAATGACAGTGGTACCCCTTATGTTTTTTCTGTTTTTCAGGCGAAAAATTCAATTTCTCCAATCTTCTCAAAACTCTGGATTCTGATAGAGGGCCTTGAGACTTGCACCTGAGTGCAAAAATGGAGTCTCTAGACCCTTCCAGAGCTGAGATATCGAAACTCAAAATTTCAACCTGAAAAAAAAATGACAGTGGTACCCCTTATGTTTTTTCTGTTTTTCAGGCGAAAAATTCAATTTCTCCAATCTTCTCAAAACTCTGGATTCTGATAGAGGGCCTTGAGACTTGCACCTGAGTGCAAAAATGGAGTCTCTAGACCCTTCCAGAGCTGAGATATCGAAACTCAAAATTTCAACCTGAAAAAAAAATGACAGTGGTACCCCTTATGTTTTTTCTGTTTTTCAGGCGAAAAATTCAATTTCTCCAATCTTCTCAAAACTCTGGATTCTGATAGAGGGCCTTGAGACTTGCACATGAGTGCAAAAATGGAGTCTCTAGACCCTTCCAGAGCTGAGATATCGAAACTCAAAATTTCAACCTGAAAAAAAAATGACAGTGGTACCCCTTATGTTTTTTCTGTATTTCAGGCGAAAAATTCAATTTCTCCAATCTTCTCAAAACTCTGGATTCTGATAGAGGGCCTTGAGACTTGCACATGAGTGCAAAAATGGAGTCTCTAGACCCTTCCAGAGCTGAGATATCGAAACTCAAAATTTCAACCTGAAAAAAAAATGACAGTGGTACCCCTTATGTTTTTTCTGTATTTCAGGCGAAAAATTCAATTTCTCCAATCTTCTCAAAACTCTGGATTCTGATAGAGGGCCTTGAGACTTGCACATGAGTGCAAAAATGGAGTCTCTAGACCCTTCCAGAGCTGAGATATCGAAACTCAAAATTTCAACCTGAAAAAAAAATGACAGTGGTACCCCTTATGTTTTTTCTGTATTTCAGGCGAAAAATTCAATTTCTCCAATCTTCTCAAAACTCTGGATTCTGATAGAGGGCCTTGAGACTTGCACATGAGTGCAAAAATGGAGTCTCTAGACCCTTCCAGAGCTGAGATATCGAAACTCAAAATTTCAACCTGAAAAAAAAAATGACAGTGGTACCCCTTATGTTTTTTCTGTATTTCAGGCGAAAAATTCAATTTCTCCAATCTTCTCAAAACTCTGGATTCTGATAGAGGGCCTTGAGACTTGCACATGAGTGCAAAAATGGAGTCTCTAGACCCTTCCAGAGCTGAGATATCGAAACTCAAAATTTCAACCTGAAAAAAAAATGACAGTGGTACCCCTTATGTTTTTTCTGTATTTCAGGCGAAAAATTCAATTTCTCCAATCTTCTCAAAACTCTGGATTCTGATAGAGGGCCTTGAGACTTGCACATGAGTGCAAAAATGGAGTCTCTAGACCCTTCCAGAGCTGAGATATCGAAACTCAAAATTTCAACCTGAAAAAAAAAATGACAGTGGTACCCCTTATGTTTTTTCTGTTTTTCAGGCGAAAAATTCAATTTCTCCAATCTTCTCAAAACTCTGGATTCTGATAGAGGGCCTTGAGACTTGCACATGAGTGCAAAAATGGAGTCTCTAGACCCTTCCAGAGCTGAGATATCGAAACTCAAAATTTCAACCTGAAAAAAAAATGACAGTGGTACCCCTTATGTTTTTTCTGTTTTTCAGGCGAAAAATTCAATTTCTCCAATCTTCTCAAAACTCTGGATTCTGATAGAGGGCCTTGAGACTTGCACATGAGTGCAAAAATGGAGTCTCTAGACCCTTCCAGAGCTGAGATATCGAAACTCAAAATTTCAACCTGAAAAAAAAAATGACAGTGGTACCCCTTATGTTTTTTCTGTATTTCAGGCGAAAAATTCAATTTCTCCAATCTTCTCAAAACTCTGGATTCTGATAGAGGGCCTTGAGACTTGCACATGAGTGCAAAAATGGAGTCTCTAGACCCTTCCAGAGCTGAGATATCGAAACTCAAAATTTCAACCTGAAAAAAAAAATGACAGTGGTACCCCTTATGTTTTTTCTGTATTTCAGGCGAAAAATTCAATTTCTCCAATCTTCTCAAAACTCTGGATTCTGATAGAGGGCCTTGAGACTTGCACATGAGTGCAAAAATGGAGTCTCTAGACCCTTCCAGAGCTGAGATATCGAAACTCAAAATTTCAACCTGAAAAAAAAAATGACAGTGGTACCCCTTATGTTTTTTCTGTTTTTCAGGCGAAAAATTCAATTTCTCCAATCTTCTCAAAACTCTGGATTCTGATAGAGGGCCTTGAGACTTGCACATGAGTGCAAAAATGGAGTCTCTAGACCCTTCCAGAGCTGAGATATCGAAACTCAAAATTTCAACCTGAAAAAAAAATGACAGTGGTACCCCTTATGTTTTTTCTGTTTTTCAGGCGAAAAATTCAATTTCTCCAATCTTCTCAAAACTCTGGATTCTGATAGAGGGCCTTGAGACTTGCACCTGAGTGCAAAAATGGAGTCTCTAGACCCTTCCAGAGCTGAGATATCGAAACTCAAAATTTCAACCTGAAAAAAAAATGACAGTGGTACCCCTTATGTTTTTTCTGTTTTTCAGGCGAAAAATTCAATTTCTCCAATCTTCTCAAAACTCTGGATTCTGATAGAGGGCCTTGAGACTTGCACCTGAGTGCAAAAATGGAGTCTCTAGACCCTTCCAGAGCTGAGATATCGAAACTCAAAATTTCAACCTGAAAAAAAAATGACAGTGGTACCCCTTATGTTTTTTCTGTTTTTCAGGCGAAAAATTCAATTTCTCCAATCTTCTCAAAACTCTGGATTCTGATAGAGGGCCTTGAGACTTGCACCTGAGTGCAAAAATGGAGTCTCTAGACCCTTCCAGAGCTGAGATATCGAAACTCAAAATTTCAACCTGAAAAAAAAAATGACAGTGGTACCCCTTATGTTTTTTCTGTTTTTCAGGCGAAAAATTCAATTTCTCCAATCTTCTCAAAACTCTGGATTCTGATAGAGGGCCTTGAGACTTGCACCTGAGTGCAAAAATGGAGTCTCTAGACCCTTCCAGAGCTGAGATATCGAAACTCAAAATTTCAACCTGAAAAAAAAAATGACAGTGGTACCCCTTATGTTTTTTCTGTTTTTCAGGCGAAAAATTCAATTTCTCCAATCTTCTCAAAACTCTGGATTCTGATAGAGGGCCTTGAGACTTGCACCTGAGTGCAAAAATGGAGTCTCTAGACCCTTCCAGAGCTGAGATATCGAAACTCAAAATTTCAACCTGAAAAAAAAATGACAGTGGTACCCCTTATGTTTTTTTTGTTTTTCAGGCGAAAAATTCAATTTCTCCAATCTTCTCAAAACTCTGGATTCTGATAGAGGGCCTTGAGACTTGCACCTGAGTGCAAAAATGGAGTCTCTAGACCCTTCCAGAGCTGAGATATCGAAACTCAAAATTTCAACCTGAAAAAAAAATGACAGTGGTACCCCTTATGTTTTTTCTGTTTTTCAGGCGAAAAATTCAATTTCTCCAATCTTCTCAAAACTCTGGATTCTGATAGAGGGCCTTGAGACTTGCACCTGAGTGCAAAAATGGAGTCTCTAGACCCTTCCAGAGCTGAGATATCGAAACTCAAAATTTCAACCTGAAAAAAAAATGACAGTGGTACCCCTTATGTTTTTTCTGTTTTTCAGGCGAAAAATTCAATTTCTCCAATCTTCTCAAAACTCTGGATTCTGATAGAGGGCCTTGAGACTTGCACCTGAGTGCAAAAATGGAGTCTCTAGACCCTTCCAGAGCTGAGATATCGAAACTCAAAATTTCAACCTGAAAAAAAAATGACAGTGGTACCCCTTATGTTTTTTTTGTTTTTCAGGCGAAAAATTCAATTTCTCCAATCTTCTCAAAACTCTGGATTCTGATAGAGGGCCTTGAGACTTGCACCTGAGTGCAAAAATGGAGTCTCTAGACCCTTCCAGAGCTGAGATATCGAAACTCAAAATTTCAACCTGAAAAAAAAATGACAGTGGTACCCCTTATGTTTTTTTTGTTTTTCAGGCGAAAAATTCAATTTCTCCAATCTTCTCAAAACTCTGGATTCTGATAGAGGGCCTTGAGACTTGCACCTGAGTGCAAAAATGGAGTCTCTAGACCCTTCCAGAGCTGAGATATCGAAACTCAAAATTTCAACCTGAAAAAAAAATGACAGTGGTACCCCTTATGTTTTTTTTGTTTTTCAGGCGAAAAATTCAATTTCTCCAATCTTCTCAAAACTCTGGATTCTGATAGAGGGCCTTGAGACTTGCACCTGAGTGCAAAAATGGAGTCTCTAGACCCTTCCAGAGCTGAGATATCGAAACTCAAAATTTCAACCTGAAAAAAAAATGACAGTGGTACCCCTTATGTTTTTTTTGTTTTTCAGGCGAAAAATTCAATTTCTCCAATCTTCTCAAAACTCTGGATTCTGATAGAGGGCCTTGAGACTTGCACCTGAGTGCAAAAATGGAGTCTCTAGACCCTTCCAGAGCTGAGATATCGAAACTCAAAATTTCAACCTGAAAAAAAAATGACAGTGGTACCCCTTATGTTTTTTTTGTTTTTCAGGCGAAAAATTCAATTTCTCCAATCTTCTCAAAACTCTGGATTCTGATAGAGGGCCTTGAGACTTGCACCTGAGTGCAAAAATGGAGTCTCTAGACCCTTCCAGAGCTGAGATATCGAAACTCAAAATTTCAACCTGAAAAAAAAATGACAGTGGTACCCCTTATGTTTTTTTTGTTTTTCAGGCGAAAAATTCAATTTCTCCAATCTTCTCAAAACTCTGGATTCTGATAGAGGGCCTTGAGACTTGCACCTGAGTGCAAAAATGGAGTCTCTAGACCCTTCCAGAGCTGAGATATCGAAACTCAAAATTTCAACCTGAAAAAAAAATGACAGTGGTACCCCTTATGTTTTTTTTGTTTTTCAGGCGAAAAATTCAATTTCTCCAATCTTCTCAAAACTCTGGATTCTGATAGAGGGCCTTGAGACTTGCACCTGAGTGCAAAAATGGAGTCTCTAGACCCTTCCAGAGCTGAGATATCGAAACTCAAAATTTCAACCTGAAAAAAAAATGACAGTGGTACCCCTTATGTTTTTTTTGTTTTTCAGGCGAAAAATTCAATTTCTCCAATCTTCTCAAAACTCTGGATTCTGATAGAGGGCCTTGAGACTTGCACCTGAGTGCAAAAATGGAGTCTCTAGACCCTTCCAGAGCTGAGATATCGAAACTCAAAATTTCAACCTGAAAAAAAAATGACAGTGGTACCCCTTATGTTTTTTTTGTTTTTCAGGCGAAAAATTCAATTTCTCCAATCTTCTCAAAACTCTGGATTCTGATAGAGGGCCTTGAGACTTGCACCTGAGTGCAAAAATGGAGTCTCTAGACCCTTCCAGAGCTGAGATATCGAAACTCAAAATTTCAACCTGAAAAAAAAATGACAGTGGTACCCCTTATGTTTTTTTTGTTTTTCAGGCGAAAAATTCAATTTCTCCAATCTTCTCAAAACTCTGGATTCTGATAGAGGGCCTTGAGACTTGCACCTGAGTGCAAAAATGGAGTCTCTAGACCCTTCCAGAGCTGAGATATCGAAACTCAAAATTTCAACCTGAAAAAAAAATGACAGTGGTACCCCTTATGTTTTTTTTGTTTTTCAGGCGAAAAATTCAATTTCTCCAATCTTCTCAAAACTCTGGATTCTGATAGAGGGCCTTGAGACTTGCACCTGAGTGCAAAAATGGAGTCTCTAGACCCTTCCAGAGCTGAGATATCGAAACTCAAAATTTCAACCTGAAAAAAAAATGACAGTGGTACCCCTTATGTTTTTTTTGTTTTTCAGGCGAAAAATTCAATTTCTCCAATCTTCTCAAAACTCTGGATTCTGATAGAGGGCCTTGAGACTTGCACCTGAGTGCAAAAATGGAGTCTCTAGACCCTTCCAGAGCTGAGATATCGAAACTCAAAATTTCAACCTGAAAAAAAAATGACAGTGGTACCCCTTATGTTTTTTTTGTTTTTCAGGCGAAAAATTCAATTTCTCCAATCTTCTCAAAACTCTGGATTCTGATAGAGGGCCTTGAGACTTGCACCTGAGTGCAAAAATGGAGTCTCTAGACCCTTCCAGAGCTGAGATATCGAAACTCAAAATTTCAACCTGAAAAAAAAATGACAGTGGTACCCCTTATGTTTTTTTTGTTTTTCAGGCGAAAAATTCAATTTCTCCAATCTTCTCAAAACTCTGGATTCTGATAGAGGGCCTTGAGACTTGCACCTGAGTGCAAAAATGGAGTCTCTAGACCCTTCCAGAGCTGAGATATCGAAACTCAAAATTTCAACCTGAAAAAAAAATGACAGTGGTACCCCTTATGTTTTTTTTGTTTTTCAGGCGAAAAATTCAATTTCTCCAATCTTCTCAAAACTCTGGATTCTGATAGAGGGCCTTGAGACTTGCACCTGAGTGCAAAAATGGAGTCTCTAGACCCTTCCAGAGCTGAGATATCGAAACTCAAAATTTCAACCTGAAAAAAAAATGACAGTGGTACCCCTTATGTTTTTTTTGTTTTTCAGGCGAAAAATTCAATTTCTCCAATCTTCTCAAAACTCTGGATTCTGATAGAGGGCCTTGAGACTTGCACCTGAGTGCAAAAATGGAGTCTCTAGACCCTTCCAGAGCTGAGATATCGAAACTCAAAATTTCAACCTGAAAAAAAAATGACAGTGGTACCCCTTATGTTTTTTTTGTTTTTCAGGCGAAAAATTCAATTTCTCCAATCTTCTCAAAACTCTGGATTCTGATAGAGGGCCTTGAGACTTGCACCTGAGTGCAAAAATGGAGTCTCTAGACCCTTCCAGAGCTGAGATATCGAAACTCAAAATTTCAACCTGAAAAAAAAATGACAGTGGTACCCCTTATGTTTTTTTTGTTTTTCAGGCGAAAAATTCAATTTCTCCAATCTTCTCAAAACTCTGGATTCTGATAGAGGGCCTTGAGACTTGCACCTGAGTGCAAAAATGGAGTCTCTAGACCCTTCCAGAGCTGAGATATCGAAACTCAAAATTTCAACCTGAAAAAAAAAATGACAGTGGTACCCCTTATGTTTTTTCTGTTTTTCAGGCGAAAAATTCAATTTCTCCAATCTTCTCAAAACTCTGGATTCTGATAGAGGGCCTTGAGACTTGCACCTGAGTGCAAAAATGGAGTCTCTAGACCCTTCCAGAGCTGAGATATCGAAACTCAAAATTTCAACCTGAAAAAAAAATGACAGTGGTACCCCTTATGTTTTTTTTGTTTTTCAGGCGAAAAATTCAATTTCTCCAATCTTCTCAAAACTCTGGATTCTGATAGAGGGCCTTGAGACTTGCACCTGAGTGCAAAAATGGAGTCTCTAGACCCTTCCAGAGCTGAGATATCGAAACTCAAAATTTCAACCTGAAAAAAAAATGACAGTGGTACCCCTTATGTTTTTTCTGTTTTTCAGGCGAAAAATTCAATTTCTCCAATCTTCTCAAAACTCTGGATTCTGATAGAGGGCCTTGAGACTTGCACCTGAGTGCAAAAATGGAGTCTCTAGACCCTTCCAGAGCTGAGATATCGAAACTCAAAATTTCAACCTGAAAAAAAAATGACAGTGGTACCCCTTATGTTTTTTCTGTTTTTCAGGCGAAAAATTCAATTTCTCCAATCTTCTCAAAACTCTGGATTCTGATAGAGGGCCTTGAGACTTGCACCTGAGTGCAAAAATGGAGTCTCTAGACCCTTCCAGAGCTGAGATATCGAAACTCAAAATTTCAACCTGAAAAAAAAATGACAGTGGTACCCCTTATGTTTTTTCTGTTTTTCAGGCGAAAAATTCAATTTCTCCAATCTTCTCAAAACTCTGGATTCTGATAGAGGGCCTTGAGACTTGCACCTGAGTGCAAAAATGGAGTCTCTAGACCCTTCCAGAGCTGAGATATCGAAACTCAAAATTTCAACCTGAAAAAAAAATGACAGTGGTACCCCTTATGTTTTTTTTGTTTTTCAGGCGAAAAATTCAATTTCTCCAATCTTCTCAAAACTCTGGATTCTGATAGAGGGCCTTGAGACTTGCACCTGAGTGCAAAAATGGAGTCTCTAGACCCTTCCAGAGCTGAGATATCGAAACTCAAAATTTCAACCTGAAAAAAAAATGACAGTGGTACCCCTTATGTTTTTTTTGTTTTTCAGGCGAAAAATTCAATTTCTCCAATCTTCTCAAAACTCTGGATTCTGATAGAGGGCCTTGAGACTTGCACCTGAGTGCAAAAATGGAGTCTCTAGACCCTTCCAGAGCTGAGATATCGAAACTCAAAATTTCAACCTGAAAAAAAAAATGACAGTGGTACCCCTTATGTTTTTTTTGTTTTTCAGGCGAAAAATTCAATTTCTCCAATCTTCTCAAAACTCTGGATTCTGATAGAGGGCCTTGAGACTTGCACCTGAGTGCAAAAATGGAGTCTCTAGACCCTTCCAGAGCTGAGATATCGAAACTCAAAATTTCAACCTGAAAAAAAAATGACAGTGGTACCCCTTATGTTTTTTTTGTTTTTCAGGCGAAAAATTCAATTTCTCCAATCTTCTCAAAACTCTGGATTCTGATAGAGGGCCTTGAGACTTGCACCTGAGTGCAAAAATGGAGTCTCTAGACCCTTCCAGAGCTGAGATATCGAAACTCAAAATTTCAACCTGAAAAAAAAAATGACAGTGGTACCCCTTATGTTTTTTTTGTTTTTCAGGCGAAAAATTCAATTTCTCCAATCTTCTCAAAACTCTGGATTCTGATAGAGGGCCTTGAGACTTGCACCTGAGTGCAAAAATGGAGTCTCTAGACCCTTCCAGAGCTGAGATATCGAAACTCAAAATTTCAACCTGAAAAAAAAATGACAGTGGTACCCCTTATGTTTTTTTTGTTTTCAGGCGAAAAATTCGATTTCTCCAATCTTCTCAAAACTCTGGATTCTGATAGAGGGCCTTGAGACTTGCACCTGAGTGCAAAAATGGAGTCTCTAGACCCTTCCAGAGCTGAGATATCGAAACTCAAAATTTCAACCTGAAAAAAAAAATGACAGTGGTACCCCTTATGTTTTTTTTGTTTTCAGGCGAAAAATTCAATTTCTCCAATCTTCTCAAAACTCTGGATTCCGATAGAGGGCCTTGAGACTTGCACCTGAGTGCAAAAATGGAGTCTCTAGACCCTTCCAGAGCTGAGATATCGAAACTCAAAATTTCAACCTGAAAAAAAAAATGACAGTGGTACCCCTTATGTTTTTTTTGTTTTCAGGCGAAAAATTCGATTTCTCCAATCTTCTCAAAACTCTGGATTCTGATAGAGGGCCTTGAGACTTGCACCTGAGTGCAAAAATGGAGTCTCTAGACCCTTCCAGAGCTGAGATATCGAAACTCAAAATTTCAACCTGAAAAAAAAATGACAGTGGTACCCCTTATGTTTTTTTTGTTTTCAGGCGAAAAATTCGATTTCTCCAATCTTCTCAAAACTCTGGATTCTGATAGAGGGCCTTGAGACTTGCACCTGAGTGCAAAAATGGAGTCTCTAGACCCTTCCAGAGCTGAGATATCGAAACTCAAAATTTCAACCTGAAAAAAAAAATGACAGTGGTACCCCTTATGTTTTTTTTGTTTTTCAGGCGAAAAATTCGATTTCTCCAATCTTCTCAAAACTCTGGATTCTGATAGAGGGCCTTGAGACTTGCACCTGAGTGCAAAAATGGAGTCTCTAGACCCTTCCAGAGCTGAGATATCGAAACTCAAAATTTCAACCTGAAAAAAAAAATGACAGTGGTACCCCTTATGTTTTTTTTGTTTTCAGGCGAAAAATTCAATTTCTCCAATCTTCTCAAAACTCTGGATTCTGATAGAGGGCCTTGAGACTTGCACCTGAGTGCAAAAATGGAGTCTCTAGACCCTTCCAGAGCTGAGATATCGAAACTCAAAATTTCAACCTGAAAAAAAAAATGACAGTGGTACCCCTTATGTTTTTTTTGTTTTCAGGCGAAAAATTCAATTTCTCCAATCTTCTCAAAACTCTGGATTCTGATAGAGGGCCTTGAGACTTGCACCTGAGTGCAAAAATGGAGTCTCTAGACCCTTCCAGAGCTGAGATATCGAAACTCAAAATTTCAACCTGAAAAAAAAAATGACAGTGGTACCCCTTATGTTTTTTTTGTTTTTCAGGCGAAAAATTCGATTTCTCCAATCTTCTCAAAACTCTGGATTCTGATAGAGGGCCTTGAGACTTGCACCTGAGTGCAAAAATGGAGTCTCTAGACCCTTCCAGAGCTGAGATATCGAAACTCAAAATTTCAACCTGAAAAAAAAAATGACAGTGGTACCCCTTATGTTTTTTTTGTTTTTCAGGCGAAAAATTCAATTTCTCCAATCTTCTCAAAACTCTGGATTCTGATAGAGGGCCTTGAGACTTGCACCTGAGTGCAAAAATGGAGTCTCTAGACCCTTCCAGAGCTGAGATATCGAAACTCAAAATTTCAACCTGAAAAAAAAATGACAGTGGTACCCCTTATGTTTTTTCTGTTTTTCAGGCGAAAAATTCAATTTCTCCAATCTTCTCAAAACTCTGGATTCTGATAGAGGGCCTTGAGACTTGCACCTGAGTGCAAAAATGGAGTCTCTAGACCCTTCCAGAGCTGAGATATCGAAACTCAAAATTTCAACCTGAAAAAAAAATGACAGTGGTACCCCTTATGTTTTTTCTGTTTTTCAGGCGAAAAATTCAATTTCTCCAATCTTCTCAAAACTCTGGATTCTGATAGAGGGCCTTGAGACTTGCACCTGAGTGCAAAAATGGAGTCTCTAGACCCTTCCAGAGCTGAGATATCGAAACTCAAAATTTCAACCTGAAAAAAAAAATGACAGTGGTACCCCTTATGTTTTTTCTGTATTTCAGGCGAAAAATTCAATTTCTCCAATCTTCTCAAAACTCTGGATTCTGATAGAGGGCCTTGAGACTTGCACCTGAGTGCAAAAATGGAGTCTCTAGACCCTTCCAGAGCTGAGATATCGAAACTCAAAATTTCAACCTGAAAAAAAAATGACAGTGGTACCCCTTATGTTTTTTCTGTATTTCAGGCGAAAAATTCAATTTCTCCAATCTTCTCAAAACTCTGGATTCTGATAGAGGGCCTTGAGACTTGCACCTGAGTGCAAAAATGGAGTCTCTAGACCCTTCCAGAGCTGAGATATCGAAACTCAAAATTTCAACCTGAAAAAAAAAATGACAGTGGTACCCCTTATGTTTTTTCTGTTTTTCAGGCGAAAAATTCAATTTCTCCAATCTTCTCAAAACTCTGGATTCTGATAGAGGGCCTTGAGACTTGCACCTGAGTGCAAAAATGGAGTCTCTAGACCCTTCCAGAGCTGAGATATCGAAACTCAAAATTTCAACCTGAAAAAAAAATGACAGTGGTACCCCTTATGTTTTTTCTGTATTTCAGGCGAAAAATTCAATTTCTCCAATCTTCTCAAAACTCTGGATTCTGATAGAGGGCCTTGAGACTTGCACATGAGTGCAAAAATGGAGTCTCTAGACCCTTCCAGAGCTGAGATATCGAAACTCAAAATTTCAACCTGAAAAAAAAATGACAGTGGTACCCCTTATGTTTTTTCTGTATTTCAGGCGAAAAATTCAATTTCTCCAATCTTCTCAAAACTCTGGATTCTGATAGAGGGCCTTGAGACTTGCACATGAGTGCAAAAATGGAGTCTCTAGACCCTTCCAGAGCTGAGATATCGAAACTCAAAATTTCAACCTGAAAAAAAAATGACAGTGGTACCCCTTATGTTTTTTCTGTTTTTCAGGCGAAAAATTCAATTTCTCCAATCTTCTCAAAACTCTGGATTCTGATAGAGGGCCTTGAGACTTGCACATGAGTGCAAAAATGGAGTCTCTAGACCCTTCCAGAGCTGAGATATCGAAACTCAAAATTTCAACCTGAAAAAAAAATGACAGTGGTACCCCTTATGTTTTTTCTGTTTTTCAGGCGAAAAATTCAATTTCTCCAATCTTCTCAAAACTCTGGATTCTGATAGAGGGCCTTGAGACTTGCACCTGAGTGCAAAAATGGAGTCTCTAGACCCTTCCAGAGCTGAGATATCGAAACTCAAAATTTCAACCTGAAAAAAAAATGACAGTGGTACCCCTTATGTTTTTTCTGTTTTTCAGGCGAAAAATTCAATTTCTCCAATCTTCTCAAAACTCTGGATTCTGATAGAGGGCCTTGAGACTTGCACCTGAGTGCAAAAATGGAGTCTCTAGACCCTTCCAGAGCTGAGATATCGAAACTCAAAATTTCAACCTGAAAAAAAAATGACAGTGGTACCCCTTATGTTTTTTCTGTATTTCAGGCGAAAAATTCAATTTCTCCAATCTTCTCAAAACTCTGGATTCTGATAGAGGGCCTTGAGACTTGCACCTGAGTGCAAAAATGGAGTCTCTAGACCCTTCCAGAGCTGAGATATCGAAACTCAAAATTTCAACCTGAAAAAAAAAATGACAGTGGTACCCCTTATGTTTTTTCTGTATTTCAGGCGAAAAATTCAATTTCTCCAATCTTCTCAAAACTCTGGATTCTGATAGAGGGCCTTGAGACTTGCACATGAGTGCAAAAATGGAGTCTCTAGACCCTTCCAGAGCTGAGATATCGAAACTCAAAATTTCAACCTGAAAAAAAAAATGACAGTGGTACCCCTTATGTTTTTTCTGTATTTCAGGCGAAAAATTCAATTTCTCCAATCTTCTCAAAACTCTGGATTCTGATAGAGGGCCTTGAGACTTGCACATGAGTGCAAAAATGGAGTCTCTAGACCCTTCCAGAGCTGAGATATCGAAACTCAAAATTTCAACCTGAAAAAAAAAATGACAGTGGTACCCCTTATGTTTTTTCTGTATTTCAGGCGAAAAATTCAATTTCTCCAATCTTCTCAAAACTCTGGATTCTGATAGAGGGCCTTGAGACTTGCACATGAGTGCAAAAATGGAGTCTCTAGACCCTTCCAGAGCTGAGATATCGAAACTCAAAATTTCAACCTGAAAAAAAAAATGACAGTGGTACCCCTTATGTTTTTTCTGTATTTCAGGCGAAAAATTCAATTTCTCCAATCTTCTCAAAACTCTGGATTCTGATAGAGGGCCTTGAGACTTGCACATGAGTGCAAAAATGGAGTCTCTAGACCCTTCCAGAGCTGAGATATCGAAACTCAAAATTTCAACCTGAAAAAAAAATGACAGTGGTACCCCTTATGTTTTTTCTGTATTTCAGGCGAAAAATTCAATTTCTCCAATCTTCTCAAAACTCTGGATTCTGATAGAGGGCCTTGAGACTTGCACATGAGTGCAAAAATGGAGTCTCTAGACCCTTCCAGAGCTGAGATATCGAAACTCAAAATTTCAACCTGAAAAAAAAAATGACAGTGGTACCCCTTATGTTTTTTCTGTATTTCAGGCGAAAAATTCAATTTCTCCAATCTTCTCAAAACTCTGGATTCTGATAGAGGGCCTTGAGACTTGCACATGAGTGCAAAAATGGAGTCTCTAGACCCTTCCAGAGCTGAGATATCGAAACTCAAAATTTCAACCTGAAAAAAAAAATGACAGTGGTACCCCTTATGTTTTTTCTGTATTTCAGGCGAAAAATTCAATTTCTCCAATCTTCTCAAAACTCTGGATTCTGATAGAGGGCCTTGAGACTTGCACATGAGTGCAAAAATGGAGTCTCTAGACCCTTCCAGAGCTGAGATATCGAAACTCAAAATTTCAACCTGAAAAAAAAAATGACAGTGGTACCCCTTATGTTTTTTCTGTTTTTCAGGCGAAAAATTCAATTTCTCCAATCTTCTCAAAACTCTGGATTCTGATAGAGGGCCTTGAGACTTGCACATGAGTGCAAAAATGGAGTCTCTAGACCCTTCCAGAGCTGAGATATCGAAACTCAAAATTTCAACCTGAAAAAAAAATGACAGTGGTACCCCTTATGTTTTTTCTGTTTTTCAGGCGAAAAATTCAATTTCTCCAATCTTCTCAAAACTCTGGATTCTGATAGAGGGCCTTGAGACTTGCACCTGAGTGCAAAAATGGAGTCTCTAGACCCTTCCAGAGCTGAGATATCGAAACTCAAAATTTCAACCTGAAAAAAAAATGACAGTGGTACCCCTTATGTTTTTTCTGTTTTTCAGGCGAAAAATTCAATTTCTCCAATCTTCTCAAAACTCTGGATTCTGATAGAGGGCCTTGAGACTTGCACCTGAGTGCAAAAATGGAGTCTCTAGACCCTTCCAGAGCTGAGATATCGAAACTCAAAATTTCAACCTGAAAAAAAAATGACAGTGGTACCCCTTATGTTTTTTCTGTTTTTCAGGCGAAAAATTCAATTTCTCCAATCTTCTCAAAACTCTGGATTCTGATAGAGGGCCTTGAGACTTGCACCTGAGTGCAAAAATGGAGTCTCTAGACCCTTCCAGAGCTGAGATATCGAAACTCAAAATTTCAACCTGAAAAAAAAAATGACAGTGGTACCCCTTATGTTTTTTCTGT
>JAQIUQ010007233.1:125000-148012 GCA_030378365.1 Hybognathus amarus | reverse complement strand
CACTCAAATAGTTTTTTTGTTGTTTTTTTTCTCATCAAAACCGATTATGTTTATCAGTGGTTGAATATCAGGCAGGGATAAGTTTGTGTGCATTTTGTTTTTTAATTTTGTTTTTTAATTTTTTTAAAGTCCACAACGGATTGAACGCGCATCCGCCTCAAGACTGCGCGAGCCACAGAGAACACTGCGTCCGCGCCACTGATCGCTGCGGCAACGAGCACTTTGATCACTTGATTTAAAAACAACACATTTCAACAATAGATCACCTCGTATTTAACAAACGAACGAAATGAATGCTTTGCTAGTTAACTGGATATTTTTTATTTATTTGTATTGGTAAGCTACATTAAGTGTCGCGAGATATGAAATCTTGTTTCTGCCACTGAATAAAAAATAAATAAATAAATAATTGTGACTTTTTATCTCACAATTGCGAGATGGAAACTCGCAACTGTGAGAAAGAAGTCGCAATTGTGTGATATGAAGTCAGAATTGCGTATTTTAAAGTCGCAATAGCCTGTTACAAAGTAAGAATTGCGTGATATAAAGTCACAATTCTGAGGAAAAAAGACAGAATTACCAGTTTACATTCGTAATTCTTACTTTATAACACAATTGCGAGATTTATGTCTCAACAATTCTGATACTTTATTGTCAGACTTTATATCATGCAATTCTGACTTTAACACACAATTGCGACTTTATGTCTCACAATTCTGACTTTATTGCGACTTTATATCTTGCAATTCTGACATATCACGCTATTCTGACTTTATAACACGCAATTCGCAACTTTAGATCATGCAATTCTGACTTTATATCATTGCAATTCTGACTTTATATCTACTAATTCTGACTTTATATCTCACAATTCCGACTTTATATCACGCAATTTCGACTTTATATCACGCAATTCCTACTTTATATCACGTAATTCTGACTTTATATCACGCAATTTCTGACTTTATATCACGCAATTCTGACTTTATACCTCGCAATTGCGACTTCAGATCACGCAATTCTGACTTTATACCTTGCAATTCTGACTTTATATCTCGCAATTCTGACTTTATAATTCGCAATTCGACTTTATATCACGCAATTCTGTCTTTATATCTCGCAATTCTGACTTAATAACTCGCAATTGTGACTTTAGATCATGCAATCTTACTTTAATAACTCGCAATTCTGACTTTATACCTTGCAATTCTGACTTTATATCTCGCATATCGCGACTTTAGATCACGCAATTCTGACTTAATAACTCGCAGATTCTGACTTTATATCACGCAATTCTGACTTTATATCTCGCAATTCGCGACTTTAGATCACGCAATTCTGACTTTCATAACTCCGCAATTCTGACTTTATACCTTGCAATTCTGACTTTGCAAATTTGCAAATTCATGCCTGAAAGGGCCGGTTCAAAATCCTCTGGGGCCGCCAATTGAATAGCCCAGTTTTAGAGCTTCAAAAGGGTACCTCATACTTTACATGTGGCATCGATATTGCATTCGTTCTACATTTAGATCAATGCATCGGGGTGTACACAAGTGAGTGTTGTAAGGCAGTTGCTATGGTGTTCTGCACTGGTTTCCCAGCCAGGTTTATTCTGGATGGGATGCTCTGATGGTATCTAGGGTGTTGCTAAGGTGGATCGTAGACTATCCTGGGTGGTTTCCAGAAGGTCTTTCTCAAGCCAACGTAGCATCACTGTTCTTATACTCAAGCTTTCAACAGCCGATTGGTCAGAACAGCTGTGTGTGTGTTAGTGCAGTATATGGAGGAAAAGTTGGAGTGTGAGAAAGTATGGAAACATCTGCAGCAATGCTCAAGTGCTTCCATACCCTGTCCCTAAGGCGACACTTTGTTGGTCCTAACTGCACTGAGGTAGAAGTGTCTGTGCTGATCATTTGGAAATTACTACAGATCACACAAGATGACATCATAAGCGAGTAAACTTTCCGGCAGTTATCTTTCAAATGCTGAAGCTGTTCGTCCAGCTTTGAATTCCAAGAACAGATGTCGAGAGTAAAAGAAGCCAAACTGCAGCAGCGTACAATAGAGTCCTGCCAACACCTGCAAAGGTCCACATCTTGCTTTCATATTTGCAGAGATCAAACCTAAATTCCTCATTTGTCAGTCTTCTTTTACCATTCTGGGCTTCCAGAATATGAGACCATTGCTGAATGTGTGCATGCCTGCAGTCACTGTACGTATTAGCAGGCTCATATTATCTGCACTTTTTTCGGGGAGGATATCGGCAAAGTAGATTTGAATATTGTGTTGCACGGATGTGAGAGTTTAACACAGCATTGTCAAATTAGATGCAATATTTAATTAAAGGGGCTGTCTACTGCGATTTCACTTTTTTCATTTTAAATAGTGTGTAATGTTGCTGTTGGTGCATGAACAGTATCTGCAAAGTTGCAACGCTGAAAGTTCAGTGTAAGCAGAGATATCGTCTTTTAAAAATCAGGAAGTATAATTGCCTACAAAAACGACTCATTCTGGATTACAGCTAGGTTATGGTACGTCACTAACCCACACATTTGCATCAACCACTCCCTCCGAATATGCAGAAAATGGCATGCGCATATTTCCTAGGCACGTGACTGCCAGTGTTGTTCACGCAGCTGTCAGGTCTTCTGTGTTCGGGCTTCCCATGGACGCTGTTCTTCCTCAACAATGGATACAATTTATGTTTGATTATATTCCTGAACATGACGATCGTAATCTAGCGAGTTCAACACCGGATTCAACAAGAAACTGTTACTAAAACATGAAGCAGTTCTGACTTTCAAACAAGAGGCAGTAGTTGTTGGGCCACAACCTGTAAGTATAGGCTAAGACTTCATCATTTTAAATGTATTTGCATGTATAATTCAAGACGTAGCCTTGTGTTTTATTTTTTTCAAATGCCAGTGCTGGCTTTATAGCCACTACTAGTTAGACATATGCTATTTTGTGTCTACGACAAATGCATAACAAACATTACATGGGGACCTGAATTTTTTAGTACTAATGTTTTAAATGTATTTTTCATGTATATATGCTTCTAACGAATTGCGTCATTTTCGATTTGATCAGAACGTGCAACATGCCAGACTGCTGTTACAGCATAACATTTTAGTAGCGCAGTCAAGTCGGCTATCGTCGCCTGTCAGATGCTATTGCAAGCGTGTAACAAAGTGCGATAAAAGCAGAATGTAGCAAATGATCATACTTCAGAACCCCTGAGTAAGAGTCGTGTCAAGTGTTGAGGTTCTATTTGACTTATTCGCATTAGCCGCGTTCTACTGGGTCTGATTTGCCTGAACGTAACAAAGTTCCATGAGACATCGCCGGAATGAACGGGCTGTCACCTCAGGAATAATTATGTTTCAGGACAAGTGACGACAGTTTAGCCAATCACAACACACATTGGCCCCAAATGAACGCAATCTGAGCTCACGACGCGTTTCTGAGGGAGTGTTTTCATAGACTCAGAAAGTGAACCGCTCGTACAGGGGACAGAGGAGAGCGCGACTGACAATAAAGGTGAAGTTTATGGAAAAATAAGACTTTTAAAAAAAGAAAAACCATGAGAGAACATGTCACAATTGCACCCCATAAATACAATCATGCAAAGAAAAAAAGCAGTCAACCCCCCTTTAACAAAGAATGAAAATTACTTTGTTAATGGCATGCATTTAACACGGTACAGCCGATTCAATAGGACTGGTAATCAATTCAGATTACCCAATTCATTTAGGCTAAATTGTCCAGACTGTGAAAATCGATCAGATTTAGCAAGTGTGAACAGCAAAAACTCCAAAAATCACATGAAATGGAATTTTTACATATCAGTTTTTAAGTTACATTCATATGTGGTTTGAAATCTACCAAATTATCTGGAAAATCCGTTTCAGTCTGATTGCTCTGATCAGATTTTCACGATTATTGGCGTGTAAAACGTAAACATCAGATGTTGTTATTGGAGAGATGCTGAAAGTCACTGGCAGAAACAAGGTTGTGTTGTTGCAGACAGAAAACGGACAATGTTTTGAAGCAGGCAGAGACGGAAGCATGCCGAATCATACAGTACCAGCCTCCTGACGTTTTCTGCCGCTCAGACGACGCAGTAGTCCAGCGCACACATTGCTATGTTGCAAATGAGACATCATCTGTTCTTGCAAATCCCTCCATGCTGGGTTGTTGTTATTGGTTTTGGCATAGGCAACCAATCCAGATATTCTTGAAAACTAAAGAGAGGGCATGGGACACACAAATCCAATCCAGTTGTGATACACAATGTGGACAGTCAATAATTTAAAATCCGATTCCAATTCCAACTGGCATACACAATCCAATATTTGGACTGACAGTGTGAGATACAAAAGCTCTTGATTCTATTTACATGTATTCATTTAGCTGACACTAAAGCGACTTACAATTGCTATATATGTCAGAGGTCGCACGCCTCTGGAGCAACTAGGGGTTTAAGTGTCTTACTCAGGGACACATTGGTGTCTCACAGTGGATTCGAACCCGGGTCTCTAACATACACGCAAAAGGATGTGTCTTATCCACCTGCGCCATCACCACCCCATATTTGATTCAATTTCAATTTATCCAAAACAAATACTATCGGTATCTCACTGCTTACATTACATAATTTATTCAGTCTTTTTTTATAGTCTTTTTACGTCATCTTTTTTGTCGTAGGAACCAACAATATTCACAGTACACTATTCAGATTTAAAGCTACACTGTGTGATTTTTACCCCATCTAGTGGTGAAAAGGTATATGACCATCCAGTGAATATTAGTTTCTGTTCCTCTCAATTCCGAATTTTCGTTTTAACTCCTATGGTGGCCAATGTAGTCCAAGATTAACATGGCTTCCAGTTCGAACTTCGTCCATGAACGTAAACGCGAAAGGCGAAGCTTTAATTAACAGGGTATGTCCCTCTTTGGCTAATGTACTTTCAAGATGGAGGGACAACATGGCGACCGACATTAGAACCCCTTACCCGTATGTATTTTCAATGGCATATTATACACTCACGAGAATACTTTATTACTTGAACGTAAATATACATTAATGAGCACATATATTTTTGAAAAAACTAAGTGTTTTTAGCTAAGATTAAACTAAAAGAGTTACACAGTGTAACTTTAAAGGGATTCTCCACCTTTTTTTTTTTTTTGAAATAGGCTCATTTTACAACTCCCCCAGTTGAGTTTTACCGTTCTTCAATCAGCCGGTTTTCCTGATATTTAGAAGAATATCAGTAACCAGAACAGTATATGGTCTCATTGACTTCCATAGTAGGAAAAAATATATACTATGAAAGTCAATAAGACCAGAAACTGTCTGGTTACTGATATTCTTCTAAAATATCAGAAAATTCGGCTGAATGGATTCGAAAATGGCAAAACTCAACTGTTTGTAAAATGAGCCCATTTCCAAAAAAAAGTAGAAGGCATAAACAAAAATAGTTTTTTATAACTATTTTTTATTTTTTTTAATGCATTTGTGAATCAGGACTACATTGGTTGTGTTTCATGGTTTTAAAGGGAGATTGCGAATGACTGAAAACTATATTTTTAACCAGACCTAATGCAGACCCCAAAAATACAACGACGTGCAAAGAGACCTACAGGGTGTGAATCAAACTCGTGTTTTTCGGACCAATTTTTTACACCTCATGTAAAAACAGTGTAAATCAATTGTGTAACTTGGCAAAAGGCTGGACATTTTGGATTTACAAACAGAGTTGCACCACAGACATATACGACGGTTGATGGCCCTGATGCCCTGCAGTGCCAAAGAAACCAGAATCCTGCTCCCGAATTACACAACAACTTCTGTGCGGTTAAGAGTCACGCTGTTAAACCCAACAACACTTTCCCGCTGTAAACCCCCCCAACAACACGAATCAAATGATCCCGGGTGCAAAATCAAAGCGTTTGTGCGAGGCTCAAAAACCCTTCAAAAATATCAGACACACCTCTGATTCAAATCACAATAGCACAGGGATGTGCTCATAGCATCGTGGGAGAGGTAACGTGTATGTGTGTGTGTGAGAGAGAGTATATTAATGCAGAAAAAGAGAGTCATGAGAACGTGCTGGAAAATATCTCTCCAATTTCATAGAAAACGCTTCCAGCCATTGGAAAGCTCTCAGCTGACATCATCCTTTGCTAGCTAAATCTGAACCCGTGGAGCACAAATTTCCAAAGTCTTAAAGTCTTACTTAAAGGGTGTTAATAAAGATCATATTTGACGCTAATGCACATGGAGATCTCCTCACTCATGATACAGACGGCTAATCGGCCTCATGTGGTTTTCAGGGACGAGTTCTGTGTCTGGTTTGTGTATTTTAAACGTCCTAGTCTGATTCGGAGACTGTAGTATCGCCCCCACAGACATGGATTATTACACCAGATAACTACAATTGGCTCCGAGGTCAAATTAACAAGCCTCTCATTGAACGCACCAACCATGTAATCTCCAATCTTATCTAAGAGGGGAAATGAAAACTGTGGACCCTGTGCTTCGCAAAGACGACTCTTGTCCAGTAAAGTGACAAATGCAATTACATCCTCATTTCCCCAGCAAAGAAATTAACCAGGAGAATTTTGCAAGAGACTCCCCCTCCCCTAAAGTCCATTTCCCATGACCTCCACATGTGTCCAAGAGCGTTTCTCAGCTCTGCTCTGCAGGCCGGAAATGCACCAAGGTCGAAGGTCGAGGCAATGCCTGCGACAACAGAGACTTTAATTACAGTCAGACTGTCTTGTAAACAAGCACACAATGTCTAAATCTTCACTCCAGTCTACAGTGACCGATCACACAAATGTCAATCCTGTCCAATGCATTGCATTTACAGTATAAAACCGCTTATTCCATTAGTCGCATTATGCATGTGCAATGAATGCTTGAAAACTGGAAAATCTTACAGGAAAAATAGTAAAATCCACAATCACGGAAGAACAAACACATGCATTAGTATTACAATCTTTCATTACATTTTCCTACAGACTCAAATATTCACTACTTATTGTATAAATGTGCTTGTAATGCAAAATGTTTTAATCGATGAAATCGCAGAATACCTTTTATTAACAAAAGCTAGTTGATGACATCATCCTCAAGGAAGTGACGTCATGTTAAACAGCACAAACATTTAAAAATCTGTTTGACGTTAAAACTTCAAAGGAACAGCTTAACCTAAATTGATTGCACGCCATTGTAATACCAAAAAAAAAGTTACAAACAAGCAATTGTACAACATAAACAACACAAATACTAAAACTGAGGAGTAAATCTTTTAGTGCTTGACGGTGGACCTTCGGTCAGCGGTTGGCTGTGCGTGTTGCCATCAATCCCTGCCGGTGCTGCATGGCTCTGAAATCCCTGGCACTGAGGAACAGAAAGCAAACACTACTCACTCGTGGCTCAAAGGGAGTGCTGACAGATTAAGAGGTTAAACTTGACGAGTCAGTTTTGGAGAAGGTGGTTCTTCATGCCGAATTGTCAATAATGGGCAGGTTCCCTTGTTGAAAAAACAAACATCTTCAACTTACACCAGACTAGCTGGTTTGCTGCTCTCCTAACTTGGATTGGGCTGGTTTCAGCTGGAAGACCAGCTTAAACCACTCCAGACCAGCAAACTTAGGAAGTTTGATTTATTTTTTTCTCACAAAGAAATCCATTTTTAGTCCATTTTAGAAATCCAATTTAGTCTAGTGATGTGGTTCTAAATCGTGAATAATATACGCCTCAACGTAATGTTATTATTTAAACAAAACTTGCAAATTAACTAATCGGCCAGTGATTCCACTGCAGTTTTGTCTTATGGAAAATAACATTTTGAAAACTAATTTTATATGCAACAGGCAGGGGGAAACAGTGCGCTTTTGCTGGCTGTCAACTGTCAAGAAAATGTCAATAAACATCATTATGCAATTCAAAGCCCTAAAATTGTTTTTCGGTAGCCAAAATATTTACATGTTAATTTAAAAAAAAATACTATTTTCTCAAAAAAAAGTTGAAAAAAACGATTATTTTTTTACAAATTGTAACACATTTTTTTACAAACTGACAACTGTCAAGAAAATATGTCAAAAAAACATCATCATGCAATTCAAAGCCCTACAATAGTTTTTCGGTAGCCAAAAAAAAAAATATATATATATATATATATATATATATATATATATATATATATATATATATATATATATATATATATATATATATATATATATAAATACTATTTCTCTAAAAAAAATGTTGAAAAAACTAATTAGTTTTTGACAAATTAACGTTAGCCGGTGTGGTGTGATTGTGCCACCCAAGTTCGAATCCAGACTCGACATATTTACGAGCAAAACAAAACATAAACTTAACAGTAAGTCATCACTGGGAAGCAATTTCGCCATTTGGTAACGTTATCTACAATTCATTTTGTGCTTCACGAAGTAAAACGGTCATACTAGTTTGAATGAGAATGACGCAACGAACGTAACGTTACCTTGATCGCCTTTGAAGTTTTGCGCGGCTGTCAACTGTCATCAGTCTCGTCAAAACACCATCATCAACAACAATTTCTGCACGTTTTGGAGTATTTCAGCTCTCCTTCTTGGTCCCTGCACCACTTCTGTCCCGTTACCCCATTACAATTCTGCAACTCCCACCATATTTTCCAGAGTCCTCCCCCTGTCAACAGACGCTCCTCTGTTCCTATTTAACCGAGGGAAGACGGCACTTCGCATATTCAAGTCATGACACGATGAGTTTCAGTTACCCCTCATCTTCACGCTATATTCATCGACTGTTCACACTCCGGATTTACACATTTACATGTCGCCCCCCGACAAGAAAAGTGACTGTGCTCTAATCCTACGTACAGTAATGACATGCGAGCGATTAAAGTTTGTTTGAGGCGAGCCTTCCACAGTCAACTCAAACACAGCACAATTCATTCATAAATATCATTATGATATATTAGTAAAATGTTGATTGACATGCCAAATCTATGATTTTAGATATAGCCTACACTTGACGTGGCGAACCAAAACTGGCAAAATAGCGACATCTAGTGACAGAACTGCTGTACTGCTTTGCTATTTCTCTATTATTCAGATGCCTTCACCAAGATTACATTTCTGTCATTATACTCACCCCCATGTCGTTTAAAAGATGTATGCTCATACATCAAAGGAAGAAAATCCCATGAGAAATATTTCATAAAATAATAGACGTTTGTCAAGAAAACTCAAAAAGTCTCCGTGCTTTTGTTTTGGCCTCGTGCTTTTAGCGTGGACATCACCTCGACAGTGATGACGCGTTTTAGTAAATCCTGCAGTTATTTATATTTATATTTTTAATGTATGTACATTTATAATATTATACTTTGTAATATACATTACCTTGCATCAAATGACAACTAGGCCTAGTGAACGCTGCTGTGAGAGTGTTTTTTATACGGCGTATGTGAGAGTGACGGTCAAATTGACGTCTTTCTGTCTTCTGACCCGTTATCATTCTCTCTATATTTTTTGTCTTCCTTTTGAAAGTTGTGAAAACACTTTTATGGAGTTTTGCTATTTCAGCAAATGGGAACACGAAACGTATATTAATGTAGCGCTCACATTCACGACTTCCGCTTCTGAGAAAACCGGAAATTTGAAAAAGGGTCAATATTTTCCAGATTAACTGCTCAGTCAGCTGTTGTCATTGTGTTTAAACAAGCATTTATGTATAAAACAGGAGTCTATAAGCAAAGTAGGTCGTCAAAAAACACGACAGACTCCGTTTGGAAGTGTCGTAATTTGAATGGAAACTAGATATGTTTACATAGCCTACTCATTCAAAGTAGCAAAATTGCGGTCGACATGAAATCTCAATTTAATTGCTTATGAATTTAGTAGTAAGTGAAGCAGTAATTTTGTTTGCGAGTCAAGTTTCTGTAACTTATTTTCGTAAAGCACACCACACTTTCCACACACTAAGATTATTTAGCCAAATAAATTAAACCCAACTAGGCTACAGACAAACACAGGTGGATCTTCTTTTTCTAAAAGTCACCATGAACTTTTCTATAACATCCTTAGGAGACAGCTCAAATATGTTTTTGAATAAACTGAATAATCTTTTGTCAGTTTCTGGTCCCCAATTATTTTGTTTTTCATATTACAGTATGAGAAGCATATGGAGACCGAGAAACTTGGTTGCCAACGTCCCTCAAAATATATATTTTTTGTTCAACAAAACAAATAAACTCATACAGGTGTACCGTAAAGCAACATGAGGGTAAGGAAATTATGACAGAATCTTCCTTTTTGGGTGAACTATCCCTTTAAGATTATAAATAAATAAAACATTTTTAATAAAAATCAAGCCAACAACAAAACAGTGGCTGAAATCAATAAACACCACCATATAACTTGCAAATATGCAGCTTTTCCGTTGTTATTTTTTACTATGTTTATCATGAAACTGATTTATGAAATTGATTATGGCAGTGCAGGCTTAATTTCTTTCATTGCATTATTTCAAACTGGCACACCTCATTTGGCTAAAGTTCAAAGAGGGAAAATTATCAGTGAATCAACTTAAATATGGGTCTGTTCCTTATAATAAAGCTACTGTATGGGTTGAAAGACTTAGAACATGCACAAGTCATATACTGTTTACTTTAAATTAAAATTAGTGGTGGGTGTGCAGAAGATAGACCTATATTGAAATATGCCACTGACAGTTAATCACAATAACACTTTTTTATTTAAATTAAAAAATATATTGGAGCCATTTTATGATGTACATTCTTTAATATAACAATTGTAACAACAATGTATCACTAGAAAACAGCATATAATATGATTCCAGTAAAATAGAGTTAAGTCAGAAAGTGCTGGCACTCTGTGTGGTGTTCATAAACTGCAGCACACTGGGTGAAGTGGTGCTGGGAACCGAGGTGTTGGAGACGGTACAGTAAAACATCTCTGCTCCGTGTGAACAGTCCTGAGGGAAGAGCACCATCATGACTAAGCCGATTATCATAACACAAACACCTGCCGCCAGGATGATGCTGGGAATGAGGTTTTCCCCACGAAACCAGCGGTCATCCGAGAGCTTCAGAAAGCAGGCGGCGGGGAAGATGAACATGAGAGGTATAGCACTCAAAACACCCTGAAAGAGATGGAAAAACAGACACAACATTTATAGACATCTCTGAATATGACTGACCAGCAACATCAACTACTGTTGCTAACCACATATCTCATCAGAAAAACTCACATTTAGTTCCAGTACAATACCCAGACAGTCATAAGAGAGGGATATGGCAGTCGCTGCTGATATGATCACCACGGTAATGATGAAATGGGCGATGTTACTGAGTTCTCCTTTAAAAAAGACATTGGAGATCACCTGGACACCATCAAGAAAGGAACACATTTAAAGTTAAACAAATAATAAAACAATCAAATTAAGTATGTCAGACTTTAAAATTAATTTTGAGATGAGTGTAATGTCATACAGAAAGGTCTGCAAATGTCTAAAGACTTTGACAATGTGTTGCAAAGAATGAGTTTAAATGCTTTTTAACTTTAATTTGTTTATTGAATTATAAAAATGGTTAAAATCAGAATGTTATTAAGGTCTGTCAGACGATTAATCGTATCCAAAATAAAAGTTTGTGTTTAGGCTACATAATATATGTGGGTGCACTGTGTATAATTATTTTGTGTGTGTGATATATATATATATATATATATATATATATATATATATATATATATATATATATATATATATATATTTATATATTTATATATTAATATAAATTCTACATACACTCACCGGCCACTTTATTAGGTACACCTGTCCAACTGCTCGTTAACACCTAATTTCTAAGCAGCCAATCACATGGCGGCAACTCAGTGCATTTAGGCATGTAGACATGGTCAAGACAATCTCCTGCAGTTCAAACCGAGCATCAGTATGGGGAAGAAAGGTGATTTGAGTGACTTTGAACGTGGCATGATTGTTGGTGCCAGAAGGGCTGGTCTGAGTATTTCAGAAACTGCTAATCTACTGGGATTTTCACACACAAACCATCTCTGAGGGTTTACAGAGAATGGTCCGAAAAGAAAAAACATCCAGTGAGCGGCAGTTCTGTGGCGGAAATGCCTTGTTGATGCCAGAGGTCAGAGGAGAATGGCCAGACTGGTTCGAGCTGATAGAAGGGCAACAGTGACTCAAATAACCACCCGTTACAACCAAGGTGGGCAGAAGAGCATCTCTGAACACACAGTACGTCGAACTTTGAGGCAGATGGGCTACAGCAGCAGAAGACCACACCGAGTGCCACTCCTTTCAGCTAAGAACAGGAAACTGAGGCTACAATTTGCACAAGCTCATCGAAATTGGACAATAGAAGATTGGAAAAACGTTGCCTGGTCTGATGAGTCTCGATTTCTGCTGCGACATTCGGATGGTAGGGTCAGAATTTGGCGTCTACAACATGAAAGCATGGATCCATCCTGCCTTGTATCAACGGTTCAGGCTGGTGGTGGTGGTGTCATGGTGTGGGGAATATTTCTTGGCACCTTTGGGCCCCTTGGTACCAATTGAGCATCGTTGCAACGCCACAGCCTACCTGAGTATTGTTGCTGACCATGTCCATCCCTTTATGACCACAATGTACCCAACTTCTGATGGCTACTTTCAGCAGGATAATGCGCTATGTCATAAAGCTGGAATCATCTTAGACTGGTTTCTTGAACATGACAATGAGTTCGCTGTACTCAAATGGCCTCCACAGTCACCAGATCTCAATCCAATAGAGCATCTTTGGGATGTGGTGGAACGGGAGATTCGCATCATGGATGTGCAGCCGAGAATCTGCGGCAACTGTGTGATGCCATCATGTCAATATGGACCAAACTCCCTGAGAAATGCTTCCAGCACCTTGTTTGATCCTGCATGCCACGAAGAATTGAGGCAGTTCTGAAGGCAAAGGGGGTCCAACCCGTTACTAGCATGGGGACCTAATAAAGTGGCCGGTGAGTGTAAATCTATATACAGTATATACATGAAAATATTTCTTAAATATATCCATGCATGTGTGTGTATTTATATATGTAAAATAATTATACACAGTGCACCCACATGTATTATGTAAACACAAACTTTTATTTTGGATGCAATTAATCATTTGACAGCCCTAAATTCTATACATTTTTTGTCATAAGAACCAGTGTTATTTTCATGTAATTGAGATACTATTTTTATAAAAAAAAAGTAAATTAATTTTTTAATTATGACTTAGACTTCCTTTATTAATCCCAGAGGGGAAATTAAGGTGTTACAGCAGCGACAGAAATCAAGACAAAATGCATAACAAAAATAGACAATACAATCAATCAATAATCTGAATATCTATAATTACAAAAAGATATGGTACATATACTAATATATATACTATATGTATATATACTAATACTAATATACTCTAAATAACTTACCATTCATGCATCTACATAAGTACACATACACAAATACGCAAACCATACAAACACGTGTTTTTTTAAGTTAACAATTAAATACATGAAGTTAAACCACATTGAAATATAATAAACAAACAACTGGTATACATGTATTATTTCACTTTATTTTTGTTGTATTTATGGTTTTAGTTTTTTTAGGTGTTTAAGTTTTAGTTTCAGTTAACTATAATAACCCTGACACATTCAATTGGTTTGGTATTTATGTTTATAAATTTTCCTTGTTTTAATTTATTTTGTCAAAAAATTATCACAAGTAATATAGAGAACAATATATATTTGGTTATGATGGAAAATCAACTTGCAGGTTCTGAAGGAAAATATAAGGACATGTGTTTTAAAATGTAAATGTAAAATGTAAGGACAAATGTTTTAACATTAAGATTTATTTTTCTTTTGTCAAAGTTCCTCTAGCTGAAGATTCACCCTATATAAAAAGCTTAAATTATCTCACCTCACGGGGTAACAAAGCACTCCAGAGGGAACGTGGTGATTATACTGACACCGTAGCAGAATCGAACCGAATGTAGCCAAGTTATCATTCCTGCAGTAGTTCTCAAATATATCACCTTGGACAAGAGACACAACAGGAAAACATGTAATCGGTGCATTGTGCACCATATAACACAGATTTATCAAAGTAATGGGTGCAGATATTGTGACCAGGATTTACCTTGTGTATAACCAGTAAAAGTTGCATAACCTGCAGCTGCAAAGACAACACTGACCAGTACAGCTGAACCCACAGATACATGTGTGACAAGAGACCAGCTGCTCAACGTGGGCTCCTGCAGCGACCCATAGATCATGAAGCTGTTATGGTGGCAGATAAAAGCTGGAAAAAAAGAAGTTTTTCAATTGAAAACATTGAGAATGCTCATCTCTGACCACACTGATGAAGAAAGCTGAACCTCACCAAAAGACATGACAGCAACTGCCTGAATTGCGTTCCATCGTGCAAACACACCATGCATCATCTGATGCAGGTCTGTGGACAAAAAAAATGTAAGTAAACACATAAAGCTAGGAATTAATTGTATAATACACTATTGGTCAAAAGTTTAGGGTCGGTAAGATTTTTATGTTTTTAAAAGAAGTCTCTTCTGCTCACCAAGGCTGCAATTTTTGATAAAAAATACACAAAAAATAATGAAATATTATGACAATTTAAAATGACTTTTTTATGTTAATATATATTAAAATGTAATTTATTCCTCTGAAAAAAGCTGAATTTTCAGCATCATTACTCCAGTCTTCAGTGTCACATGATCCTTCACAAATCACTCTAATATGATGATTTTATGCTCCAAAAACATGATTATTATCCATGTTGAAAACAGTTTTTTACATTTTTATTTCAGGATTCTTTGATGAATAGAAAGTTCAAAAGAACAGCTTTTATCTGAAATGGAAAGCTTTTGTTACATTAAACACTACCCTTTAAAAAGTTTGGGGTCAGTAAGAATTTGTATTTTATTTTTGGGGGGAAATAAATAAGAAATCAATACTTCTATTCATCAAGGATGAGTTACATTGATCAAAAGTTACAGTAAAGACATTTATAATGTTAGAAAAATATTCTAATTAAATAAATGCTGTTCTTTGAACTTTCTATTCATCAAAGAATCCTGAAATAAAAATGTAAAAAACTGTTTTCAACATGGATAATAATCATACATGTTTTTGGAGCATAAAATCATCATATTAGAGTGATTTGTGAAGGATCATGTGACACTGAAGACTGGAGTAATGATGCTGTAAATTCAGCTTTTTTTCAGAGGAATAAATTACATTTTAATATATATTAACATAAAAAAGTCATTTTAAATTGTCATAATATTTCACAATATTACTGTGTTTTTTTGTGTATTTTTTATAAAAAATTGCAGCCTTGGTGAGCAGAAGAGACTTCTTTTAAAAACATAAAAAAATCTTACCGACCCTAAACTTTTGACCGGTAGTGTTTTAATGTTTGTGCATGCCCATGCAATATGATTAGTTATTTTTTTAGCATGCCAAAAAGAAATCAGTCACGTTCCTAAGTCTCTATACTACTCTAATACTATAGAAAACAGTATTATAGTGATTTTTTTGCCTGTTTAATCATCTGCTAGGTGAAAATCACATATTTGTTCTGGGTTCACACGGGTTAGGTGTTTTCCTTATGAACTGAAGCATCACAAAACGTGTACAAAAAGTGTGTCACTATATGCCTTGTTACACAAAGACCAAAATGTGATGGAAAATCAAATAAATTAAATAAACCACAATAAATGGAGCGCATTGAGATCAGTATTTAAAAGGGTAAATCATTATCCTGAGGTGCGGTCAGCAAACATGAGCATATGGTGGACGGTGTGAATGAATGCACACAGACGGGAAGAGGGATTTTATACATCTGTGGTCCTAGTGTCGCAGCTCTCACGACCACTGTGATGAGGATGGCAAAAGTCAAGAGCATGGACAATAAAGATACCTGGAAAAGAGCAGGGAGAGTTTAAAGTGGTAGTCAATGGAGGGACAGAAAGCTCTCCAATTTCATCAAAAACAATTGAACGAAAAAGAAAGTCATACGGGCTTGGAACGCCATGAGAATGAGTAATTAATGACATTTTTTTGTTTGTTTTTTTGGGGTGAAATCACTCTTTAACCCCTTACCCGTCACCCCCCTTTTTGATAATTGACATTAAAATGCACTATACAAACTTAAATGGTTGTAATTCAAGAATGCTTTGGAATATAGACCCAAATTTGGTCTTGTTTTAAAGAAAACAATCAGCAGATTATTACTGAAGTGAAAGCACTTCAAAACGTTAAAGTATGAAAAAGTTATGGAAGTTATAATTTACAGTAAATCAAATATAATTTATTAAAATATATATATTTTTTAATATAAAATAAATATTTTACAAAATACGTTTTACTATAAAATTAGTATAAAATGAAAACTATATATCTAACCAAGTTGTGTTCCAAATTTAAAGTTGATATCACATATTTTGAAGTTCCCAAGAGATTTTGTTTAGGCGTTATACCAAAAATAGCCACCGGGTGCCATTGAATTCCATTGAATTTAATTGTATGCATTCTGCCATAACAAATTAATAAATTTCTATCCAAATATCACTTCTGTCACTAATTATGGAACCTTGAGACTCAGACCTCTCTGACAATATGTGTTTTGTCAAGATTAGAAAAGGTTTTGATAATAAATCATAAAAGATGATGCCCAAAAGGGGAGGGGCCTAATAAACAAATACAGTTTCTATGGTAACGCAACGTCCAATTTCAAAACGGTTTTCACAGGATGAATTGTGAGTTCGTAAGCTTTCAAATGATACCTAATTTATGATAACTACTAAAAAATGTGATATAATAATACAAATTTATATTTATATTATATAATATATTATACTTTTTAGAGGACTTCTTACCTTACTGTTTAAAATATAATTTTATATTTTTTTATTGACAAATACTAATTATGTTTTATTATGAACTTTTAGCACTAAAAAACAAAGTTTCAATCATTAAAAGTGTGTGCGTCGACTTTTTGTGACAAAGGTCAGAAACTCCTGTAATGACGTTGATTTTTTTGAGGCGCACTCTTGTCATAAATTCATATATTACTGTTCATTCATAATTTGTAAGAAAGAAACAGCACTAAAATATCTATTTAGGAGTCTTAGACCTTTCCAACGATATATAGTTTGTCATGACTAGATTAGGATTTAATAGTAAAATAGTGAAGTAAATTTAGATTTTCCGTATACGGGCAAGTGACAGTTGGAATAGTTCACCCCAAAATAAAAATATTCATGTTATCCATGATGTTATTTTTCTGTGGAGCACAACAACGCCCTGGCTTCAAATATCTCGGAATAGCACTCTCCTTATAAAACTATATATAATTGTTTTGTTTTTTTGTCAATTTTAGAGCCTGATGTGGGTAATCAGGAGCCCGATATCATGAAAGTTCGTATCTATAGCACGAATGTCCCTCCTCGTGTCATTTATTCGCCAAAAACAGTTTTTGCGTGTATATGGTGCGCGTTTTCACGTGCATATGATACGCACTTTATGGCGTGTAATATGCACAAACTCCCCTCCCCCCTAAACCTACCCCAGGGTTTTTTAGTGCATAGTATATGCACGCAAAAACCATTTTTGGCATATAAATGCCACTAGAAATGACATTCGTGGTATAGATGTGCATTTTCATGAGACTGTGTTGGTAATCAGACACTATGTTGTTGTATGAAGAAAATATTGTCCTTTTGTGTTCCACAGAAATACAGCAAAATACAGGTTTCAAAAGACATACTGTAACAGGTGAATGACAGATATTTGGTTGAAATATTCCCTTTAAAGCTACAGATCACAAGTGATTATATTAGAAAAAAAGAGCAGTGTATAGTTGGTAATACTCAACCTTTCCCAGCTTTGCTATATCTTTATAGAGAGACAGGGGCAGCGTGAATAGAAGAGTGGACATCAGAATTACAAAACGTCTATCTGTAAGAATGTTTCCGGGACCAACTGGAAAAAACAAAGAGCACAAAAAAAGTCAAGATTCTGCTTTTATCAATGCATTAACAGAGGAAAAAAATGGAAAAAAACACGTACACAAGACTGTCAGAGCCAAGATGAAATTATCATGGTTTTATTATACTATGAAAACATACTGTAATTCTAAACTTTCTCGAGTCTAAAAAAGAGCACTAATAAAAACCAAGCAGAATAACAGTTGCTATAAAAACCTGAAATATTAACACAAAAATCATCCACATTTGCATGTCAATAATGCACATGTATGAGGAATGCTATGCCCCGTTTAAAGGGGTCATCAGATGCCCATTTTCCACAAGTTGGTATGATTGTTTAGGGTCTTCATGTAAAGTTTGTAACATACTTTGGTTAAAATTTCTCAATGGTTGTGTAAAACACCCTTTTTACCTCCTCAAAAACAGCTCTGTTCACTGCAACCCGTTTCGGTGCATGTCACTTTAAATGATAATGAGCCATATAATGAAAATATTTTTTTCATTGTATGGTGGTTGTGTCCACAAACTGCAAAGACACATTTATATGCAAACACCATAAAGTGACTTTTGCATCCGATGACCCCTTTAAAAAAGTAAATGTGATAACCAGCTCACCTCCTTGGATCCTCATAAACACTTTGGTCAGCGTATCACCTGAGATGATGTTGTAGCTGATCATTGCTATATGTGGGACACAATAAAAGGCAATCATTTTCTTCTAAATGTCACTTCACCTCACAATATAAATACAACAAAAGGTCATCAGCACAGATGTCTGTGATTACCGATGAACGGGTAAAGAAACTGCAGTGCTGACACCGATCAAATATCCTATCTGGCCAAATGTGCTTTGAACCAGAGACTGATAACTGTGAGTGCCAGACAGATTCCCTCCTCTGACCAGCAGAATGATCGAGTAATCTGCAGAAAGAAAAAAATCATATCAAATCATGATGGGATATATATATATATATATATATATATATATATATATATATATATATATATATATATATATATATATATATATATATATATATATATATGTATATGTATATGTATATGTATATGTATATGTATATGTATATGTATATGTATATATATATATCCCCACAACTTTATTCTAGGCTTTCTTTGTAACCAGTGCATGCAAGTATTTTAAAACAAACATGATTGTCATCAAGATTATGAACATTTGCAGTGCATACCTGTGATGAAAGCAACCAGAAAAAGCAGCAGAAGACCCATTGGGAGACCAGCCTGACTCAAAGAATATGGCAAACCTAGATCAATGAAACCAAGAGACGAGAGATGGGGAGGACTTGTTGAACACTATAACACATTTTTTGTAGCCAAATATTTCATATACATAAAAGATGACTCAGGGTTCTTAAGTTTTATCAAAAGCTTGAAGTGAGATCACACGCAGTTAGGGAAGGAACCCCAGTGGAGCCCCGCCCCCACCCATCCCCACCCCCAATTTTAGCCATTGTTCATTATTAGCCAGCACAAATTGAAATAACAATTGGCAAACCTCATAAATGACAGCATCACATCAAATATAGCCTACTCTTTAATGTTATATTACTAAAATATACACAAATTACAAAAATATAACAAACTGCTCCAAACAGTTTGGAAAAACAAATCTTTTTTGCATTTTTAATGTGTCTAGTCCAAATGGTATAATTATTTATTGTGTGGTGGGGGTATTGTAAACAAATGGACATATTAGAATATTAAGGTATGTGTGTGTGTACACAAATATCTTTTTTTGCTTTTTCCCTGACATTTTTAAAAAATAATAAATATATAATGATTACAGTTTTTCTCAGTCGCTTTGGTGCATTTCTCACATCACTATTTACATTTGCACAACAGTTAATGCAGTTCTCAAAACAGTTATTACAAACTGCAAAACTTAGTTGATAACCTGCAAAAGTGTGTCACTTGCTCAAAATGGATAACTCATTCCTCAAAAGCAAGTTTCCATGTCATTGAAAGTGTCAGTGTCGTCAAGATGAAAAGTCTTAACACCAGTGTTTATGAACAAGATAGTCAAATGGCTTTTTCATGTTTTCATTATGACAGTTTACTCTGTAAGTGTTTGCCAATGCAAAAAAGTCAGATCTTGGTGACAGTGCCTGAAAATGCTCAAGACAGTCCTATAAACTATTTGCACAGCCATTTGAAAACTACAGTAAAGTTTCACATTACTGTATTTAGTGAGGTACAGTAATTGAGTACAAGACACTGAATATATGTTTCACATGTTTACTGCATGGTCTTTGCAATTCTAATTTGTTCAGAGCATTGTGCAAAAGAAAAAATACACCCTTATATTGGAACTGAACATACATCATATACTGTAAATCATTCATGCACATCTCTTCTCATCAGTGAAAGCTGAGGTTCGCCTGCGAGAAATTGTTCAATTTAGGATAAAAAAGGTTTTTTTTTTAAAGATAAAAAAAATGCTCTGACGGATTTTGACAACTAGTTTAACATTTTTGTATGTGATGACTCAAGCAATGAAATGAGGACTATTAGTTTTATGTGGAATGACTATTCAGCATTCACAAGTATAGTTAATTTGGACTGATATGACATAAGCAAATGATAATGTTATAAAACAGCAGTGAGTTGTATGAAAGCAATTGATGCATGTCCAAAAGCATTTGCAATTTGTTGGAAGGAATGAGAAACTGCTACTATGATGTGCACAAATGACTAAATGTTGTGGAGGTTGAACTAACTGTTGTGCAAATGTAAATAGCGATGTGAGAAATGCACCAAAGCGGCTGAGAAAAACTGTAATATAGCCTATGTTTTGACAGGATTTAATATTACCCAGAGCACTCTGCTTTAATACATGCAGCCTTAATGTAACTAGAAAGACATTATAATATATTATAATATATAATAGGCCTTATATATATATATATATATATATATATATATATATATATATATATATATATATATATATATATATATATCATTATAATATATAATTTAAAATAAAATGAAGAAATACATCTTCATTCCTTCCCATACCCACTAACATTTCCCTTATAGTTTCAAGTAAGCAAGCTAAACTGAGCCAAAGCTTCTGGCCTGGTTGCAAAGTAGTTGTAGAGTTTTTAACTGCATCAATAATACTGTATACGATAGGCTATATATTATATGTTCTAGCCTAAAAACGTTAGACGAATTTTCCTTCTCCATCACGACGTGTGTCGTGTATTAACCAACAACATCGCGACATGTCGCCATCGCCATGTTGTTGGTTACGTTGGTTACCTAGTAACGAACATACGGCGGGCGAGAAGGTTCCGTCAACTTCCGTATGTTCGCGCGTCTATGTTGCCGAACGCAATCCTGGCGGCAGAAAACTTCACTTTGTGTGCTACGCCCCGTATACAACGTTATATATAAAGCTTGCAGGACAACTTGGTTGCCGTTGCCTTTAGCGTGAGAAATACACGTTGTGGCGTGTGAACTGGTTGAATTGCGTGTCTGCGGCCAATGCGTGAGACTTGAGAACCCTGAAGTAACTTAATACATGAAAACTATTCACATAAATGTGATAACTATAGCCCCAGTCTCCTCTACAGGGTAGTGGGAAAGATCAGCTGACTAGATTTGTTTTTCCCCTCTGATAAGGCAGGGGATAAAGCACAGAAATAGCTACCGCCATAGAATGCATATATGCATTCAAATGTAATGCTGTCTGACCTTTTCTGGACCCCATGTCATTGGACCAGAAAAAAAATATATTTTTTTCCTGCAGCAGAAGCATGTGAACTGACTGGGGCTGTTCACTAGTCATATGACCTGTACCGCGTGGAATCTAAGCCAGTTCTCACTTCTACTGACCTATTAAAATATGCACAAATGTGAGAAAATAATGAACATAAATGCATCCAAACCATTAAGCATGCTTTTGACTTAGGTATTTTATAAATATATTGTATTAATAGCTATTAGGAATATTCTGTTTTGTTTAAAAGTAATTAGACAAGACATAAAAAAATTCATCAAAGTCATCAAAACTATGAAAATATGGGAATTATGTAGAGATGAAAAAAGATTTCTATAATAGATACTATTTGTTAAACATGCTCTCAACCACCTTCATGAGATGCTTTTTAAACACTTCAGGAGTTCACATGTATGGCTGGCTTTTATATGCTCTAACTCATCACTTAATAATATTAGCTTTGCAACAACTATATCTATAAAAATACAATTTATGGTAACAGTTTAGTTTAGGGTCCAATTCTCACTGTTATATTAGCATTAGCCAATGATGGCAGTTTATTAGTATATATTAATGCAAGTTATTAAGATCAAGATGAAAATATATTGGATTCGATGTGTTAAAATTGACTGGTAGTGCATTTATTAAATTGACTTTTAATAACAAATTATTTTGTAGAACCATCAACAAAATATTACCTATAATTCCGGATCCAATAATGGAATTGATGAAATTAAATGAGGCAGATGATATAGAGCTAGTTCCACTTTTCCCTGTGTCCTTATCTGAGGACAACAAACAATCCCGGTCATCCTCCATCTGAAAAGACAAAAACTCACATCAGGAGCATGTTCAGTTTACCTCAAATTTATGATTTTTCATCAATCAGCAAATAATGTGCAAACTCACCTGTTGAACTGTGCCATCTTTCTCTCTTTTGTGGTTTTCCATTAAAACGATCCTTCTGTGATGTCCCAGATGGATGTTCTACATGTTATGGAGTAAAAGTGCTCCACCTGATTCAGTCAGTCCGCCCACAGAATGAAAATACACCCCTTGTTGCGTTTAAGCATCAGCTACAGGCTATCGGAAAAGCTATTTCTGCATGAATAACTTAATCTGTGCTTGACACACAAAGCCTG